>SZWC01005974.1:81037-108948 GCA_023375785.1 Penium margaritaceum
GGTCCAGAATACCATCCACATCCCTTTTGTTCATGGCCCATGTGCCCTTGGAGCATATTGAAGTCGAACTTGAATCACTGGTGGTGGAATTAATCCGTCACCAATGACGGAACCCAGATTCCACCCACCTACCACCCGAACTTCGGATGGGGCTAACTTTCTGAATTCTCAACCAAATCGAGCAACTGAAAGCTCGAAACTGCATGGCAAAATGCAAGGAGTCCAAATCTGCAATCAGATCAGACATCCAATCACTCCCTAGTGGTCGAACCAAGAAAACGGCAAACGGCATCCATGGCAGGGGCACTTTTAACAATCTCCCCCGTGCACCTTCCATGCCGGATGCCTCATGCTCACTCGTCCGCGTCTGCACCTTCAAGCCCTTCACAGCTTGTCAACCCAAGCCCTGCAAAGCTGATGACATGCCAATCCTGGGGCTGCGCCTTGCTCAAGCAATCCGCAAGCATGTGCCTCGTGCTGCAATGTTGCAGCACAACCTGTCCCTTCTCCACCATGTCGCGCGCGTAGTGGTAGCGCACGTCGATATGCTTCGTCCTCCTGTGGTGCGTCGGGTTGTTGGTCAGCAAGATGGAGCCGGTGTTGTCTTCATGAACCACTGTAGGCTCCTGCTGCGGCACGCCCAGCTCCCCCAGCAATCTGCGGAGCCACACCGCTTCCTTGACTGCCTCGGCCAGAGCAACGCACTCCGCCTCCACTGTGGAGGTGGCAACGCAGTCCTGCTTCCTGCTGCACCACGAGACCGCTGCACCTGCGAGGAAGAACACGTAGCCAGAAGTGGACTTCCTCTTGTCCACATCGCCGGCGTAGTCCGCGTCAGTGTAGCAGACCAGCCGCAAGGGGTTTGACCTCCCCTTTCCGTCGTACTTCAGGCGCGCATGCCGCGTTACCTACAAGTACCGGAGGATGCGCTTTGCCGCCTGCCAGTGTAGTGGCCCAGGATTGGCCACATACCTGCTCACCTGGCCCACCGTGTAGGCCAAGTCCGGCTGAGTTGCCACCATGGCATACATGAGGCTGCCCACCACAAATTGGTAGGGCACCTCCGCCATGTCCTCCTTCTCCTCTTCAGATTGTGGCGCCATCGCCGCACTCAGCTCACAGCTTGTGGAGAATGGACTGCCCACTGGTTTGCAGTCCTCCATGCCATACCGCTTCAGCACCTCGGCCACATACTTGGCCTACCCTGACTCAAGCGTGCGCGCTCTCCGGTTCCGCGTGATGCTTACCCCGAGGTAGTACTCCAGCTCCCCCATGTCCGTCATCTTAAATCTGCTGCTCAGCTGCTCCTTGAGTTGTTGCAAAGCCGCCAGATCTGATGAGCACAGGATCAGATCGTCCACGTAGAGTGCGACAATCTGATGGAGTCCCTTACTGCGCCGCACACACACGCTGTGATCTGACTCACAGCGCTTGAAGTCAAGCTCCGCCATGTAGCCGTCCATCTGTTCGTACCAGCACCTGGGCGCCTGTTTTAGCCCGTACAAGGCCTTCCGCAGCTTGCACACCTTGCCCTCCGGCGCATCCACCCCCTCCGGCACCTCAACGTAGATCTCCTTGTCGATGATGCCGTTCAGGAATGCCGTCTTGACATCCATTTGGTGGATCTCCATGTCCTTTGCGGCTGCCACCGCGAGGATCGTCCGGATGCTTGTGAACTTGGCGACGGGTGCGAATGTCTCATCGTAGTGTTCGCCTTTCCGCTGCGCGTACCCCTTCGCCACCAGCCGCGCCTTGTATTTTTCCACCTTGCTGTCCTTGGTGAGCTTCACCTTGAACACCCACTTGGAGCTGATCACCTTCGTCCCCTCAGGCCGATCCACCAACTCCCAAGTGTCGTTTTCTGCAAGGGAAGCAAGTTCAGATTTTATTGCTTCGCCCAACTACTGCCCGTCGGGCCGTGCAAGCGCCTCTTGCATGGTTGTCGGCTCCTTTGCGGCTGCCATCATGCACCGCGTCATGCCGACCCAGCGGCTAGTGCTTGCGTCATACCGTTTTGCCGCATTCCGCCGCCTCCGACTGTGACGCGACGACCTTGGCGACGCTGGCTGCTGGTCCTGCTGTTGCTCTGCTGCAACGTTGTCCTCGGCCGCGGGCTCCCCCGCATCGGCTGCTGCATCCTGCTCTCCAGCGACACCTGCACCTGCTGCATTGCCCTGCTGCGCTCCAGCACCGTCATCCTCCAAAGACCCATCATCGACCTCTACAGCGGCCAGCTCCTCCTCACGCTCAAGGAGTTGGAACCACTCCCCCTGCTTTGGAGAGTGCACTGCGTCAATGTTGTCGCTGCTACTGTACTAGCTCTGCTGCTCATCAAAAGTGACGGCGCGGCTGGTGATGACGTCTTGCGTCCGTGGATCGAAGAGGCGGTACGCCTTGAGTGCACTCTCGTATCCGACGAACGCGTACGCCTTTGCACGCGGGTCCAGTTTGGAGTCTTTTCTTTGCGCGACCTGCACCAACGCGTGCGTCTTGCACCCCAACGCCTTCAGGTGCGCCACGCTTGGTTTGCACCCGCTCCAAGCCTCCTGCGGCTTCTTCCAGCCGCCCTTCCCCTTCAGCACTGCTGTTGGAGTGAGGTTGGTGATGTAGCACGCCGTACTCACGGCCTCGGCCCACAGGCTCCGTGGCAACTTTGCGTCCACGAGCATTTTCCGCGCCATGGTGAGTAGCGTCTGGTTCATACGCTCCGCCACGCCATTAGATTGAGGCGTGTACGGAGTGGTCGGCTGCCACTCAATGCCCTGCTCCTTCAGCCACCCTCCGCAGCCCACATACTCCCCGCCATTGTCACTGCGTAGAGCTCTGACCTTGCGGCCAGTCTGCCTCTCCACTGCTACGACATACTTCTTTAGCCGGTCCAGCACATCGCTCTTCCGCTTCATGAAGTAGACGTAGAGTTTTCTGCTGCTATCGTCGATGAAGCTGACAAAACACCGCGCGCCCCCAATGGACGACGTCTTGATCGGTCCGCACACATCACTGTGCACGACCTCAAGCAGGTTCTCGGCCCGTCGTTGTCCATCTTCAAACGGCTTGCGCTTTGCCTTGCCCACGATGCAAGGCTCGCACTTGTGCTCTGCGGAATCTGCTGCTGCGTCAGCTGCACCGGTGATGTTGAGGCCGCGAACCATGTCGCGCTTCGCCATCTCTTGCACGACTGCGGGCGACGAGTGCCCTAGCCGCTGATGCCACAGCTGCNGCTGCAGGTCTGCTCCCCCGCCTTTTGCAAGGTTGATGACGCGTGCTGGTGGGTCTGCTGCGTCTGATGCCGAGGGGATGACCTTGGTCTCAACGATGTAGAGGCCTCCCTCGCGCTTCGCCTCTAGCACGACCTCGCCGCCGCCGTCCATCCGCACGACTGCACCTTTCCTGCGGAAGAGGACTTCATACCCCTTGTCTATCAAGCGGCTCACACTCAAAATGTCAGCCAGGCCAGGGACATGTTGCACATTTTGAATCAAACATTGCGCCTTTTTACCACCAACCACCACCTCTACGTCTACATCACCTTGGCCGGCCGCAGGTTCGACCTTGTCGTTGGCGGTCACCATGGACTTGGCAGACTTGGTGTAGTTGATGAACCCCACTTTCTCAACTTGGGTATGCTCCTCCGCACCTGAGTCAAGGCATCGCCGATTGGCGCCCTTCTGGTCGTGGTTCTTCGTACCGTTGAGGAGCGCCTTCTTGCCTTTGGCACCCTTGCCGCCGGATTGCGCCTCCTCCGGGCACTCCTTGGCCCAATGGCCCTCCTTGCCACAGTTATGGCATGCACCCCTCTTGGCGCCCTTCTTGCCGCCGCCCTTACCGCCGCCTCGCTTGCCGCTGCTGCTACCACCCTGCGTTTTGGTGACCAGGGCAGTTGAGGATGACGAGGTCTTGCCACCGCTCCGACGGTGCACCTCGTTGTGGATGTACTCGGCAACTGCGCCGTAGGTGAGTTTATCCTTCTCCCAACCTCCCAGCACGGTGATGAGAGGACCCCAACTGTCGGGTAGAGCCATGAGGAGCGTCATTGCCTGCATCTTTGTATCAATCTTCCACCCCACATCATTGCATTGAGAGGCAAGAGACTCGATCTGTTGCATGGCTGAAATGACGTCCTCACCCTCCTCGATCCTCACCGTCAAGATTCGCTTCATTGCGAAGATCTTGTTGGCTATGGATGTTCATTGGTGGATGGAGCAGAGCTTCTTCCACGCATCGGCTGCCAGCTCGCAGCCATAGATATAGCCCCACTGAGATTCATGCAGCGCCGACAATAGGAGCATTAGCGCCTCCGTGTTCTTTCTCGCGAAGGCCGTCTTCTCCTCGTTCATTGCGCTCGCATCTTGAACCTCCGTGCCCTTCATGAGCTCCAGCAGTCCCTTGTGCGCGAGGTAGATCTCAAAATGCCACTGCCACAGCCCAAAGCCTGGACCGCCCATGTACTTTTGGATGGGCGAGGACTCTATCTCCTGTGCCATGTTGAACTTCTGCAATGGACAGTCTCAATGTGCGACGGTGAAGTCGCCCGGGACGACACTCCCGTGCGTTTGCGGAAGCCGTGAACATCTTGGTAGGCAGGTCAGGGTTGTGGGCCCATAACCCTTTGTCAAGAATGCTGTCCTGGCGTGCCCTGATCTGCCTAAGTGTCCACGGCTGCTTAGTGCAAAGAGACTTCCAAGGGAGGTGTGTGCTTTGGGTCGCCACAACACCAAGTGAGCAGTATTCAGGCAGAACACAGATTGCAGAAACTCAGAAAGGCTGAGAATCATCAATGGTCAGTTGGTAAAGGTTACATCAGATTCTTATAGCCTGTGATCTACGATTTCCAACGCATCCAAGCACGCCCAAAACGGAGTAGTAGAGCCCCTGCTACGACCGTTAGAGTAAGCCATGGTGAAGCCGGGCCGCCCACCATACCCACGAATGGGAGTGATGGGAGGCGCTTCGTCGGTGGCCTGTCCAAGCGCCCTTCCTGTCATCCCAACGTGGGTGGAGGCTCGCCCTGGTACAGAATACCATCCACATCCCTTTTGTTCATGGCCCATGTACCCTTGGAGCATATTGAAGTCGAACTTGAATCACTGGTGGTGGAATTAATCCGTCACCAATGACAGAACCCAGATTCCACCCACCTACCACCCGAACCTCGGATGGGGCTAACTTTCTGAATTCTCAACCAAATCAAGCAACTGAAAGCTGGAAACTGCATGGCAAAATGCAAGGAGTCCAAATCTGCAATCCGATCAGACATCCAACCACTCCCTAGTGGTCGAACCAGGAAAACGGCAAACGGCATACATGGCAGGGGCACTTTTAACAACGTTGACATCTCATAACACGAGTCACAAAAGGTCAGAGGGAGAGACAATGGTTTGGGAACCCTATGTATCTACTAAAAGGACAAAGAACTTGAATACGTAGTCGCACGGTGTATCTACCATGCTTACCGAACAACCAAACTAGGCATACGTCAATGACCATGACCAAATAATTTCAGCATGGGTGGTCAACGTTCACAGCCCATAACACGAGTCACAAATGGTCAGAGGGGGAAACAATAGTTTCAGAACATTAGTTTTCAAATAGCAAGTACAACAACCTTCAATAAGTAGTAGCACGGTGTGGCTACCATGCACAATGACCGACCAAAGTAGGCATATGTACTGCATTTGACCACAGAAATCCGTTGTGTCTGGTCAACGTTGGCAGCTCATAATACGAGTCACAAATGGTCAGAGGGGGAAACAATGGTTTAGGAACACCACGTTTCAACTAACAAACACAGGGACCTTCAATAAGTAGTGGCACGGTGTGGCTACCATATACAATGACCAACCAAAGTAGGCATGTGTCACTGACCATAACCAAAGAATGTCACTATGTGTGGTCAACTTTGACAACTCCTAACACGAGTCACAAATGGTCAAATGGAGAAACAATGGTTTGTGAATAGTAGTTATCAATTAGCAAGTACAAAGAACTCCAACATGTAGTGGCACATTGTGGCTACCATGCAAAGTGACCAACCAAAGTAAGTATATTTCACTGAACATGACCAAAGAATTTCACTTCATGTGGTCAACATTGACAACTCACAACAAGGGCCACGATGGTCAGAGGGGTAACAAAGGTTTTGGGAACACTGGCTATCAAGTAGACAGCAAGAAGACCTTCAGTACGTAGTGACACGGCATGGCAACCATGTACAGTGACAAACCAAAGTAGGAAAATGCCACTAACCATGACCAAACGAATTTCACAGTGTTTGGTCAACGTTGAAAACTCATAACACGAGTCACAAACGGTCAGAGGGGGAAGCAATGGGTTGGGAACACTAGTTATCAACTAGAAAGTAGAAAGACCTTCAACAAGTAGTGGCACGGTGCGGCTAGCGTGCACACTGACCAACCAAAGGATGCATACGTCACTGACTATGACCAAAGAAGTCCACTATGTGTGATCAACATTGACATTTCATAACACGAGTCACAACTGGTCAGAGGGAGAGACAATGGTTTGCGAACCCTATGTATTGACTAGAAAGGACAAAGAACTTCAATATGTAGTGGCACGGTGTGGCTACTATGCACACTGAACAACCAAACTAGGCATATGTCACTGACCATGACCAAAGAATTTCAGTATGTGTGGTCAACGTTCACAACCCATAACAGGAGTCACAAATGGTCAGAGGGGGAAACAATGGTTTCCGAATATTAGTTTTCAACTAGCAAGTACAACTACCTTCAATAAGTAGTAGCACGGTGTGGCTACCATGCACAATGACCGACCAAAGTAGGCATATGTATTGCCTTTGTCCAAAGAAATTCGCAGTGTGTGGTCAAAGTTGACTGCTCATAATATGAGGCACAAATGGTCAGAGGGGAAAACTATGTTTTCGGAACATCAGGTATCAACTAGCAAGCACAAGGACCTTCAATAAATAGTGGCACAGTGTAACTTCCATGTACAATGACCAACCAAAGAAGGCATGTGTCACTGACCATGACCAAAGAATGTCACTATGTGTGGTCAAATTTGACAACTCATAACACGCGTCAGAAATGGTCAGAGGGGGAAACAATGGTTTGTGAATACTAGTTATCGATTAGCAAGTACAAATACCTTCAATATGTAGTGGCACAGTGTGGCTTCCATGCACAGTGACCGACCAAACTATGCTTATGTCACTGACGATGACCACAGAATTTCACTTAACGTGGTCAACGCTGACAGCTCACAACAAGAGTCACGGATAGTCAAAGGACGTAACAATGGCTTGGGAACACTGGCTATCAATTAGAAAGCACAACGACCTTCTGTACCTAGTGACACGGAGTGGCAACCATGTACAGTAACAAACCAAAGTAGGCATATGCCACTAACCATGACCAAACTAATTTCACAGGGTGTGGTCAACGTTGAAAACTCACAACACGATTCAAAAACAGTCAGAGGGGGAAACAATGGATTGGGAACATTAGTTATCAACTAGCAAGTACAAATACCTTCAGCACGTAGTGGCACGGTGTGGCTAGCGTGCACAGTGACCAGCCAAAGGATGCATACGTCACTGACTACGACCAAAGAAGTCCAATATGTCTGGTCAACATTGACAACTCATAACACGAGTCACAAATGGTCAGACGGAGAGTCAATGGTTTGGGAACCTTATGTATGGACTAGAAAGGACAAAGAACTTCAATACGTAGTGGCACAGTGTGGCTACTATGTACACCAAACAACCAAACTAGGCATATGTCACTGAACATAACCAAAGAATTTTAGGATGGGTGGTAAACGTTCACAGCCCATAACACGAGTCACAAATGGTTAGAGGAGGAAACAATGGTTTTGGAATAATAGCTTTCAACTAGCAAGTACAACGACCTTCAATATTTAGTAGCACGGTGTGGCTACCATGCACAATGACCGACCAAAGTAGGCATATGTACTGCCTTTGACCAAAGAAATCCGCTGTGTGTGGTCAACGTTGACAGCTCATAATACGAACTACAAATGGTCAGAGGAGAAACAATGGTTTGGGAACACCAGGTTTCAACTAGCAAGCACAGGGACCTTCAATAAGTACTGGCACGGTCTGGCTACGATGTACAATGACCAACCAAAGTAGGCATGTGTCACTGACCATGACCAAAGAATGTCACTATGTGTGGTCAACTTTGACAACTCATAACACGAGTCACAGATGGTTAGAGGGGGAAACAATGGTTTGTGAATACTAGTTATCAATTAGCAAGTACAAAGACCTTCAATATGTAGTGGCACAGTGTGGCTACCATGCACAGTGACCAACCAAAGTATGCATATGTCATTGACCATGACCAAAGAATTTCACTTCATGTGGTCAACGCTGACAACTCAACAAGAGTCACAGATAGTCAGATCGGAGAAACAATTGTTTGGAAATACTGGCTATCAACTAGAAAGCATAAAGACCTTCAGTACGTAGTGACACTGCGTGGCAACAATGTACAGTGACTAACCAAAGTAGGCATATGCCACTAACCATGATGAAATGAATTTCAGAGTGTGTGGTCAATGTTTAAAAGTCATAACACGAGTCTAAAATGGTCAGAGGGGGAAACAATGGGTTGGGAACACTAGTTATCACATAGCAAGCACAAAGACCTTCAACAAGTAGTGGCATGGTGTGGCTAGCGTGCATAGTGACCAACCAAAGGATGCATACGTCACTGACTAGGACCAAAAAAGTTCACTATGTGTGGTCAACATTGACAACTCATAACACGAGTCACAAATGGTCAGAGGGAGAGACAATGGTTTGGGAACCCTATGTATTGACTAGAAAGGACAAAGAACTTAAATACGTAGTGGCACGGTGTGGCTACTATGCACACCGAACAACCAAACTAGGCATATGTCACTGACCATGACCAAAGAATTTCAGTATGGGTGGTCAACGTTCACAACCCATAACATGAGGCACAAATGGTCAGAGGGGGAAACAATGGTTTTGGAATATTTGTTTCCAAGTAGCAAGTACAACGACCTTCAATAAGTAGTAGCACGGTGTGGCTACCATGCACAATGACTGACCAAAGTCAGCATATGTAGTGCCTTTGACCAAAGAAATCCGCTGTTTGTGGTCAACGTTGACAACTCATAATACGGGTCACAAATGTTCAGAGGGGGAAACAATGGTTTGGGAACACCAGGCATCATCTAGAAAGCACATGGACCTTCAATAAGTAGTGGTACGGTGTGGCTACCATGTACAGGGACCAACCAAAGTAGGCATGTGTCTCTGACCATGACCAAAGAATGTCACTAAGTGTGGTCAACTTTGACAACTCATAACACGAGTCACAAATGGTCAGAGGGGGAAATAAAGGATTGTGGATACTTCTTATTGATTAGCAAGTACAAAGACCTTCAAGATGTAGTGGCACAGTGTGGCTACCATGCACAGTAACCAACCAAAGTATGTATATGTCACTGACCATGACCAAATAATTGCACTTCATTTGGTCAATCTGACAACTCAACAAGAGTCACAGATAGTCAAAGGGTAACAATGGTTTGGGAACACTGCTTATCAACTAGAAAGCACAAAGACCTTCAGTATGTAGTGACACGGCGTGGCAACGGAGGACAGACTCACCACTCCCCCACGTGACGGGAGGGATACCGACGAGCCAGAGCAAACATATCGTGCGGAAACGGTTCCTCAAAGAAGAGGGCATTGCGGGATTCGACAATGTAGTGTCAGGAGGGATCCTAGAAGCGCCAAGCCTTGAACTGACGAGAGACCCCAAGAAAGGTGCAAGGACGCCGGCGGGGGGCGAGCTTGCCACCCTGCTGTGGGGCGGGCAGCCACACAATGGCTACGTAGCCCTAAACGCGAGCAGGGCAGAGGTCGGCTCGCTGACCGCACCAGTGTTGGTACGGCTTGGACTGGCGGGGAAGGGGTGCGGGAGGAATCCGGTTCCAGACCCACGTCATGTAGGCCATGGCTTCAAAGCAGAAGCCATCAAAGATGCCAGACTCAAAGCGCATGGTGTGGATGGCATCGGCCATGGTACAGTTCCACCGCTCGGAAATGCGGTTCTGGGCAGGCGTGTAGGGCGCGGATATCTCGTGGTGGATACCGCGGGAGGCAAGAAAATTCGTGGTCTTGTCCATGTACTCACCACCGCGATCAAAGCAAAAGCGGCGAAGGGATCGACCACACTCGTGCTCCGCAAGGAAAAGCCAGTCCTGAATGGCACTGGTGACATCGCTCTTCTGTCGAAGGCAAAAGACCCAGCGGTAACGCGAGTAGTCGTCAGTGAGGGTGAGGACGTAATGGCCATGCTCTCCGAAGGACTCGGTAGGGAGAGCATCCATGACATCGGAATGGACCAAGTCGAGAGGGGCGGACGAACGGGAAGAGGTAAGAGGGTATGTGGACCGATGCATCTTGCCCTAAGCGCAATCAATGCACTCCATGGGGCACGGCAAAGGAAAAGTCTCAAAGACAAGACCCTTGGCCAGCTGGGTGCGGAGCATGCTATCCACGACAACAGAGTGGACGTGGCAAAGGCAGCGGTGCAAAAGCTGGTTGTGCTGTGGAGAGAACGTACTAGTGACAAACATATGGCCTGTGGCGGCTGACGGGGAGGTGACAGTAGGAGAGGAGGACAGACAAGGCAACTGCCACAAGTTGCCATAGGCGGTGGCGTGAAGAACGACAAGACCGGACGGACGCAATGACACAGTGCCAACACCACGTGAATGCACAATGTCCATGCTCATACGGTCAAGGGAAGTAACAGACAGTACTTCCCTTGAGCTCAAGACCAGGGACCAAAAGGACATTGGTCAGGAAGACATCACCAGCAGGGCCACGGAAACGTACAACACCAACGCCGCGGATAGGTAACACCTGGCCGGAGGCTGTCCAGACACCGGATACATCGCCAACGGGACCATGCATATTAAAGGCCTCAGGAGAGGCCGTCATGTCATGCGTGGCCTTGGAGTCGATGATCCAAGTCTCGGCCAGGTCTTGAACCGGAGTCGCCAG
Organism: Penium margaritaceum; assembly: GCA_023375785.1. Classification (NCBI taxonomy): domain Eukaryota; kingdom Viridiplantae; phylum Streptophyta; class Zygnematophyceae; order Desmidiales; family Peniaceae; genus Penium; species Penium margaritaceum. The sequence goes on from SZWC01005974.1 coordinate 92,094, forward strand.
ATTGCTAACGATCACATGGTAGCACGCAAGAGACACTGACGCGGTGGAAGGGGACGCGAACCGAGGCTGCCAATCATCAAGCCAAGCAACGTCATCATGGAGGGGAACAGAGCAGACCACGGGAGACGGCAAGACAGACGAGGAGGCAAGAAACGACCGCAGCTCAATCTCAGTCATGCAGGGCAAGGGGGGCGGGAAGGATGTGACGCAACTCGCACTTCCCTGGGTGGGAGGGCGAGGCAGGCCAAGCTGGAGTGCAATGAACTTCTCCACTTGTTGCTCACACGTGGACGGCCCAAAAGTGTAGACTAAGTGCGGAGTGACGGCGCCAAAGCCTGGGTAAACGAGGACTGCACCGGTGAAGGGAATAGGGACGCCGACGGTTGTGGATGATGTTGCTGCGGAGCTGGCCCCGGTGGGATCACTACGGTTGTCAAAGGAGAGGAGCTACTAGACGAGGTCGGGCCGTAAGGCCTAGCGACAGCAATGGCGGCAGAGGCAAGACGGCGCTCCCGGTGGTGACGCATGGTGGCGATGACGTGCGCCTTGTCCGTGGGCGGAGGGCACGTGTACCACCTGTGCCCGGGCTGGCCACAGTTGTGGCAGAATGAGCCACCACCGCTGTACCCAGTTCAATGCTGCTGCTGCTGACCCTTGCCCTTCTTGCTGCGGCGGTTCTTCTTCCCCTACCAAGAAGAGCTGGTAGAGGTTGCTGCTGCGGGGGAAGCGATGGCCATGGAGGCGATAGCGGGGGAGGCCAGAGCCTCTGTGCGCTGAAGGCGGGACTCCAGGCGAGTTTCCTCAATCCAGAGGAAGAGCTCGTATGCCTAGGGCATGAGAGTGTCCTGGGCCGCTATGGTGGAGAGGACTTCCTGGGAGTACTGTTCGTAGACCTCAGTGTACGCGGCAGTGGCGCCGCGCTTGACGGTGAGTAGCGTGGCCAGAGGGGGTGGAACAGAGGTGTCGAGGCAACGAAGGATGTCTTTAGCCCGCTTCCTGTAGGCGGTGAATGTCTCGGTCTCCCCCATGTGGAGGGAGTTGAACTCTTGTAGCAGACGGCTGGTCTCAGCCTCGCTAGACAGGCAATGGGGACGAGTGAGGACGTGCCACGCGGTTTCAGGGTCTGGGACGCTACTAGCGGTGAAATCGCCAAGAAGCGGCTCTAAGGCTAGGCAAGAAGCCACAGGAGCGACAGGGACAAGGGCGCGGACGGCGCGACCAGTGTCATACAGCTGGTAGCCCTGGGTGGAGTCGAACGAAAGAGTGTCGTACGCCCACACGCCCTTCCCCTGTGCCCAGATGCTCAAGCTGAACTCCCAACTCCGGAACAACTTGCCGGTTTGAAGCGGCGGGGGTAGCGTCTCAAGGTCCTTTTGCCTGCGGCCGACGCCAAGAGTGGGATCACGGACGAAGGTCACTGTCTACTACTGGCACTGAGTCTGTTGTTGCGCCAGTGGGTGCACTGCTGCAAGCTGCTGCGTCAAAGCGGCGAGCTATTGCTGAATGGCAGCAAAGGGATCAGGGGTGTCGGGGACGACGCATGTTGGCAGCTGCTGCTACTACTGCTGCCGCTGCTGTTGTTGCCGCTGCTACTGCTGCTGCTACTGCTGGTGTTGTAGCTGCAGCTGTTGTTGTTCTTGGTCCTTCTGCTACTAACGTTGTTGTTGTTGTTGCTGCTGCTGCTGATGCTGTAGCTATTGCAGCTGTTGCACGAAAAGGGGGGTTACCCCCTTGGGGGTTCCCCCAACGAAGGAGGACCCCTCCCCACTGGGGCTGCTAGCCATAGTTTTGGTGCCCCCTCTCTTTATTGTCTTTTTCTCTCCCTTTTTTTTGTGTACTAGTGATGTCAGCAGTGCCGTCAGCCCAAGACGGCTGGCATCAACAGCTACTGCAGCATAATCTGGTGCTGTTGCTGTTGAAAATATTCTTCCCCACCTTCTGCCCCCTTTTGTTTTTTTTGTTGATGCCGTCAGCAGTGACGTCAATAGTAACGTCAAAGTCTGAATGCTGATGTCAGTGGTGGCTGGATGCTGACATCAATAGCGATTGTGGTTAGAGCCGCTACTGCACAGGTACAGCGGATGCTATTGTTAATGCTACTACTGCTTTTGTTGCTACCGATGCCGTTGCTTGCCGCTGGTGCTGCCACTGCTACTACTGCCACTGCTGCTGCTACTGTTGCTGCTCCAGCTGCTCTTGCAGTAGTTGTTGCTGCTGGTGTGGCTACTCTGGCAGCAACAAATGCTGCTGCTGCTGTTTTTGAACTGCTGTTGCAGGTGTTGTTGCTAGTATTGCAACTACTGTTATTGCTACTGCTGTTGCTGTTCCTGTTGTAGCTACGACTGCTGTAGCAGTAGCAACGGCTACTGCTGCTACTGCTCTTGCTGCTTTTGTTGCAGCTGCTATTGTTGTTGCAGGCTGCTGCGATTGTAGTGGCTGCTACAGTAGTTATGGCACCTGCTACAGGGTTGGGGGAATTTGTTTTTGCTTGCCTCTTCTTCCTTTTTTCCCTTTTTTCTGGCACAGCGAGCCTCTCTACTCGTTGTGGGCAATGGGCAGCAAGCAGCGAGCTCGCTGCTGGCTGCCAGTAGCTCGCTCCTCACAGTGAGTAGTGGTCTCTCTGTTTCCAGCCCGCTACTCGCGGTGAGCTGCGGGCTGCGAGCAGCAGAAGTTACTATTGGCTACAACCGGATGATGCTCACTACTACTGCTGCTGCTGGAGCCAGGTGTTGCTGCTGCTTGCTACTGCTTGCTGCTGCAGGTGCTACAGCTGGCTGCTGCTGCTTCTCATTGCTGCTGCTGTTGCTCGCAGCCGCTGTTGCTGTTGCTGCGAGCTGCTGGTGCTGGCCACCGCTGCTGCTTGCTGCTAGGGGCTGCTACTAGTATTGCTGCAAGCTGTTGCGAGCTGCTGCTGCTGCCGGCTGCTGCTGCTACCGTTGCAAGCTGCTATGAGCTGCTGCTGCTACCGGCTGCTACTACTGCAAGCAGCTGCTGCTGGCTGCTACTACCACTACTCGCTGTAGTTGCTTGCGGTTGGTGCTCCTACAGGCTGCTACTGCTGCTCGCTGGTGCTAGTAACTGCATCTCGGTGACGTTGCTGAGTGCGTCGTCGCCCACAGGTGTCAGAAGCGGCCTGCCGCTCACCTCCTGGCGTCACCCGTGGGGGTCAGTGCTGTTGGAAATAATCCGGCAGCATTTCCCCTGGCCCAGTGCCTGTGGAAAAAAATCTGATGCCGCCACCAGGCGAGTCAATGTTGCTAGTAGAAATCCGACAGCATTTCCCCTGCACTGGCGCGTATGGGGATCCTCCGGCACTCTTTGGCACCTGTTCGCCAGTCTTCTTCTGCTGTTACTACGCCCGGGCTCTGATACCAAGACAGAAAAACTAGGGAGCAGGTTGGGGCAGCAGCGTTGTTGATGCAGTGTGTGGACTTCCACGCTCGTTGCTGAAATCTGCTGCCCCCTCAGTCTAGTGCTGTAAAGACTTAGTCTGGAAGCTCTGGGTTTTGTACTCAGAAATGTGCGCGCCAATGTTAGCGCCAGAAAGCAGCTGGAAACTAAAAGTGACTGATTATGAAAGAAGAATGAGGAACAAAGGGAGACCCCTCCAAGTTCTAGCTCCCCCCCACTATTGTAGAACTTGTTACTCAGCTAACCAACCAATCAGAAAATAGTTCTAGACCTGTTTTCTGGCAGGTAGGATTTTCTTGGTGAGCCCTTCTAGACGCCCGACAGCCCAAAACCCGGACGTCGTCCGTTTTGCTTGAAAATTGGACCAAACCATAATACTAACGTTGCGAACATAGGCGTGCGATCAAAATCAGCTGGAAAAATAGCAGCAAAGAGTTATGGCTGCCCGAACCCAGGCAGTGCCTACGATGGTCCATGATACCAAATAGTGCCACGCAGCAAGAGACATGGACCCTAGATAGAGCATGATGCTGCAGACGCAATGGCACAGCCAAAACAGCGTTGGGTGCATGCATATAGCATCTGCGGTGGCAGTGACCGCTGGCGGCGCGATCGCCAAGGAGGTCTACCGATGAAGCTGAGCACGTCGCCGGAGGGAGGAGGCTCCAGCGAACTGCGAGTAGGCCTCGGCGCGCGTCGGCTTCACCTGACGACACTCGAGCAGCGTCAAGTCTCGCCGTCAGTCATTTGCACGCCGATGTACACAAGCTGGGAGGAAAAAACAGAGCACAATGATAGATGCGCAAAAATGAACATGTGGTGCCTTCTTGGTACATTGCGGTAACGGCCACCATGTGCCTCGACACTTGTTGCAAGTGTTGTCCTATTGTTTCCATGTGTTTGGGGATACATAGTGAGGAATGATTCATGGCTTGTCTGGGTTTTCATGGTAAGAGTAATGCTACATAACTTCACCTTCTCCAAAGGGTGAGGTGGTTCAAGTTGGGGGGAGTGTTGTAGTCAGTGGAAACTTTGTGAGGAAGAAAGCATGAGAGAGTGAGGGGGCGAGTGGCGCAATAGATCTGGTAAAGCTCACACTTGCAATAAAAGTGAGTGGTGGTTGGGTTAGCGAGGTCTTATAACGGTGAGCGTGTCCCACCTCATGCATTACGAACGAGGTGTGGCCGATGCCACCCCTGGGGCTGGGCCAGACCGCTTGGAATCAACCAAGAGCGGTCGCGGCCGGAGGAGAACCAAGAAAAAAAAAACTGGATCTGCTGGTCTTTTCTCACATCTCTCAATGTGCTCTGTGGTGTCCTCCCAGCTTGTGTACATTGGCATGCAGATGACTATTGGCGAGACTCGACGTTGCTTGATTGTCCTCCGGTGGAGCAGACACACGTTGAGAACTACATGCAGTTCGCTGGAGCATCCTCCCTCTGTTGAGGTGCTCAGCTCCACCGGCAGGCTTGCTCGGCGATTGGGCTGCCGGCGGTCACTGCCACTGCGAATGCTGTCTGCATGCGTCCAGTGCTGGAACTCACTCTACCAATGCGTCTACAGCGTCCTGCTTAACTTAGGATCCAAATCTCATGCTAGCGTGGCACTGTTATCATCAAGAACTAGTGTAGGCGCTGCCTGGGTTTGGGCAGCCATAACTCCTCAGTGCTATTTCTCTAGTTGATTCTGACCACATGACTGCATTTGCACCGTCCGTATAGTGGTATGGTCCAATTTTCAGGCAAAACAGATGACGCCCAGGTTTTGGGCTGTCGGCCGCCTGGCAGGGCTCACCAAGAAAACCTACCAGCCTGAAAATAGAGCTATTTTCTGATTGGCTGATGAACTGAGTAACAAGCTCTACAGAGCAGGGGGAGGCGAGTTCTTGGAGGGGTCTCCCATTGTGTCTCATTACTCATTCCAAATCAGTTGCTTCGAGTTTTCAGGTGTTTTCTGGCACTAACACTGGTGCGTGCATTTCTGAGTAACAAACCCAGAGCACTTAGACTTAGACTCTAGAGCGGTAGACTGAGGGGACAGCAGACTAAGCAACGAGCGTGGAAGCTCGCACGTTGCATCAACAACGCTGCTGCCCCACCTGGCTACCGAGGAATTCCAACTTCGTATCAGAGCCAGATTGCAGCAGCAGAAGACTGGCGTACATGTGTCAGACAACGCTGGCGAACCCCCATACACACTAGTGTAGGGGAAATGCTCCCGCATTTTTCCTAGCAGCATTGACCAGCCTGGTGGCGGTATCAAAGTTCTTCGCACGGCCACTGGGCCATAGAAAATGCTGCTGGATTTCTCAAGCAGCACCGACCCCCACGCCAGACGTGAGGAGGTGAGCAGCCAGCGACATCATGCACCACGACAATGACGTACATGGCGACGTCAACCAAGTGTGAGCTTGCTACAAGCAGGAACAGCAGCAGCAGCTTGCAGCAGCAGCGAGCAGTTGCAATAAGAGTAGCAAGCAGTTGCAGCAATAGCCAGCAGTAGCTATGCGCAGTAGCAGCAACTGGCAACAACTCGCGATAGCTTGTACCATGAGCAATCCACAGTAGCAATCAGTAGTAGCAATCAGCAACAGCAACTCCAGCAACGGCCAGCAGCAGCAGCTGCAGGTCGTGATAACATCACCTGCAGCTGTAACAGCTCGCTACTCGCTACCCGTAGCAAGCAGCGAGCTCGCTGATTGCACCCCGCAACAAGGTGCGAGCTGCGAGCAGCGAGCTTGCTGCTCGCAGCTCGTGACTCGCAGCGAGGAGCGAGCTCGCCGTGACGATCAAGAGGAAAAAAAGAAAAAAAAGGAAAAAAAGAAATTCCCCACCCCACATGTGGCTTTGCAGCGGCTACAGCTACCACCACAGCTGCTACAGCAGCCACAGCAGTCGCAATAATACATAGCGTCTGAGCAACAGCAGCAGCTGCTGCAGCAGTAGCAACAACAGCAGCAGGAGCAACAGCAACAGTAGCAACTGGAATAGTGGCAGCAACCGCTGCTACAACAGTTGTAGCAGTAGCAGCAACAGAAGTAGCAGGAGCATCAGTAGTTGTAGCAGCAACAGACTAGCAGCAATAATAGCTATAGTAGCAGCAGCAGCAGCTACAACATTAGCAGAAGCCACCCTGAAGCTGACACAATAGCAGCTCCAGTGATAGCCGCTACTGAAATCGGCAATTCTCAGCTGTCGTCACTGCTCACCTCACTGGTAACGTCACCACAAGAAAAAACTATCACAGCAACTCTGTATACAACGTAGCAGCAGCTTCCAATGTCAACCATCCTAGGCTGACATCACTGCTCACGTCATTGCTAAAACCAGCAGCACAAAGAAAAAAACACAACAAGGGGGCCAACAAAACACTATGGCTGGCAACCCCAATGGGGAGGGGTCCTCCTCTGTTAAGGGGACCTCTAGTCCCCCTTTCATGTAGTAGTTGGAGTAGCTACAACAACAGTAGTAGAGGCAACAGCAGCAAAAGCAACAAGAGCAACATCACTAGTGGCAACAGTAGCAATAGCATCAATAGTAATAGCAGCATCATCAACAGTAGCAGCAGCACTAGCAGTAGAAATTGCACGAGTAGTGGTAGCATCAACACTAGCACCAGCCGCAATAGTAGCAGCAGTAGTCCACAAGCTTCGTCCCCGGCTCAACCGATCCACTGGTCACCATTCAACAATAGCTTGCCACACTGACGCAAGAACTGGCAGCACTGCAGCTGATGGCATCACATACACACACTAGTACCTCGTCACCCTTCCTTCCTCCTGGGCATGCAAAACCCGCCGTGTCTACTGCCACGCATTACCTAGCATGGCAACAGACCCAGCGCCATCGGCGGACAGTGTCCTTAGTCGTTGGCCCCACTCTAGATGCCGGCCGTAGGCAAAAGGACTTTGAGACCCCGCCCACGTCACTTCAGACCGACGAACACTTCTGGAGGTGGGAGCTTAGCTTCCGCATCTAGACACAGGGCGAGGACCTGTGGTTCTACTATACTCCTCCATACAACTCCACCCAGGCCGACTAGTTGTAAGATGCTAGTCGCGCAGTACGCGCCCTTGTCCCAGTCGCTCCTCCGGCATCACGCCTAGCCATAGAGCCCTTGGCAACTTCACCACTAGCGGGACACCAGACCTTGGAGCCGCATGGCACGTCCTCATCCGCCCACATCGCCTATCCAGTGAGGTTGAGACCCGTCCTCTGGTGCAAGAGTTCAACTCCCTGCAAATGGGGTAGACCGAGACAGTCACCTCTTACTGGCAATGGGCTGAGGACATCCTCTGTCGCCTAGGCACCTCTGCTCCACCCCTTTTGGCCGCATTCCTGGTCATCAAGCGTAGTTCCACCAATGCGTACGCCGATTTCTTTGTCTACTATACCCAGGACGTCCTCTCCACCATGGCCGCCCAAGGCACCGTCATGCCCTGGGCATACGAGATTGTCCTCAGGACTGAGGAAGCTCGTCTGGAGTAATGCATCCAGTGCACAAAGGCCCTCGTCTCCCTTGTCGACGCCTTTGTAGTTGTAGCTTTCCCCACAGTAGATACATCCACCAGCTCCTCGTCGTCAGGGAAGAAGAGGCATAAGGGCAAAAAGAGTAAGGGCCAGAAGCAACAACAGCAGCCGACCAGTTCCAGTGGTGGTGGCTCGGTCTGCCACAACTATGGCTAGCCAGGACACGGGTGGTACATGTTCCAGCTACCGACGAACAAGGCACACGTCATTGCTACCATGTGTCGCCAGCATGAGCGTTGTCTCACCTCTGCCGCCGTAGTTATCGCCGGCCCTCATCCCTCCACCTCGTCGAGCAGCTATACTCCTCCGACAGCCACACCGGTCCCGACGTTGCCAGCTCCGCAACAGCATCATCCGTAGCCGTTGGCACCATCATTTCCATTACCTGTGCAGTCCTCCTCCTATCCGGGCTCCAATGCTGCCAATCTGTACCTTGTCTACACTTCCAGACCATCCACCCATGAGTGTCAGCTAGAGCAATTCATCGCGCTCCAACTCGGCCTGCCTCGCCCTCCTCCCCAAGGAATGCAAATTGCGTCACCTCCTTCCCATCTTCTCTGTCGTGCATGACTGAGACTGAGCTTCGGTCGTATCCTGCCTCCTCCTCCGTTTCATCGTCTCTCGTGCTCTCTTCTACCCCTCTCCGTGACGACGTCGCATGGCTTGAGGATTGGCAGTCTCGGTCTGTGCCACCGTCTACCGCGTCTGCGTCTCTTACGTGCTGCCATGTGACAGTCATTGATCTAGCAACTCCGGTCCAGGACCTTGCCGAGACCTGGATCATCGACTCTGGGGCCACGCATCACATGACCTCTCGTGAGGCCTTCAATATGCTTGGTCCTGCTGCCAATGTGTCCGGTGTCCGGTCGGGCTCCAGACAGGGCCTATTTGTGGCGACAGCATCGTTTGTTTCCTTGGTCTTACCGGTGATGTCTTCATGACTCATGTCCTCTTCATCCGAGGTCTTGAGCTCAGCCTCCTATCCGGTCTTGTCGTTCTGCACGCCACCGCCCGTGGTAACCTGTGGCATGTGCCTCGTCTGTCCTTCGCTCCCTCCGTCCCCTCCTCATCGGCCACCACAGGCTATGTGTTTGTCACCAGCACATTCTCACCACAGCACACCCATCTCTTGCATCGCCGCCTTTGCCACGTCCACTCTGCTGTCATTGTTAACATCCTCCACACCCAGCCGGCCAAGGGCCTTGACCCGGACTCCTTCCCGTGGCCGTGCAACACAGAGTGCATTGATTGCGCTCAGGGCGAGATGTACCGGTCATCACACCCTTAGTCTTTCTCCAATATGTCCACCCCTCTGGACCTTGTCCATTCCGATGTCATGGGTCCTCTCCCTACCGAGTCCTTCAGGGAGTACGGATGCTACGTCCTCACCCTTACTGGAGAGTACTCTTGCTACCGTTGGGTCTTCCGCCTTTGACAAAATAGCGATGTCACTCCCGCCATTCAGGACTAGCTTGTTTGTGCGGAGCGCGAGTGTGGTCGGCCTCTTCGTCACTTTTGCTCCAATCGCGGTGGCAAGTACTAGGAAGAGACCACGACTTTTCTCGCCTCCTGCGGTATCCACCACAAGACGTCGGCGCCTTACACAATAGCCCGGAACATCGTCTCCGAGCGGTGGAACCGCACCATGGCTGACATTGTCTGCACCATGTGGGTCGAGTCTAGCCTCTCTGATGGCTTCTACTTCAAAGCCATGGCCTACATGACGTGGTTCAGGAAACGAATTTCCCACGACCCTCTTTCCCGCCAGTCCACGCCGTACCAGCATTGGTGCCGTCAGCGGGCTGACCTCTGCTCGACTCGCATCTGGGGCTGCATGGCCATTGTGTGGCTGCCCGTCCCGCAACAGGCAGCAAGCTCGTCCCCCGTGGACGTCCTTGTACCTTCCTTGGTGTCTCTCGTCATTCAAAGGCTTGGCGCTTCTAGGATCCCTCCAAGCACTACATCATCAAGTCCCGCGATGTCTTCTTTGAATAGCTGTTTCCCTGCAACCTCGTTTGCTCCGGCTCATCGATGTCTCTCCCGTTGCATGGGGGATTGATGAGTCCATCCTCCGTCCTACCCCTTCTAGTCAACACATCACCTTTTTCCTCAGGGCCAGCACCCCTTGCCCTATCCGCTAGTCCATCCGAGCTGGTAGCCGCAGTCGCGTCCACTAGCCCCTTCGCGTTGGCAGCCTCGTCCGAGTTTGCTGGTCCCTCCGGGCCGGCAGGCCAAGTCGCGTCCACTGACCCCTCCGTGGTGGCAGCCCCGTCCGAGTCTGCTAGTCCATCTGGACTGGCAACCCGAGTCGCGTCAGCTGGCCCCTCTGCGCCGGCAGATCCGTCCGAGTCTGCTCGTCCCTCTAGGCTGGCAAACCCATCTACGTCTCGTGGCCACTCCAAGCCGGCAGCCTCGTTCGTGTCCGCTGGCCCCTCCGAGCTGGCAGTCCCAATCGCTTCCGTTGGCCCCTCCAAAATGCAACCCCAGTCCCGTCCGCTGGACCCTCCGCGCCGGCAACCCCATTCGCGTCCGCTGGTCCCTCCGGGCCAGCATTCCCGTCCGCCTCGGCCAGCACCTCGCACTCGCCGCCATCTCTTGCTCTACCGTGCTACATGCGTGGCGCAGGCGGCATCCTTCGATCCATGCCGTCTGTGAATGCATAGATGGCCACACCACGCACTGTGGAGCCTTGGTCCCCAGTCGCCCCACGTGTCTCTTCCACTCCTAAGATAGTGAGTGGGGACCCTAGCACCAAGGCCCTCAGCCTGACCACTTTGGCCATCATTGAAGATCTCCACCTGGGCTCCGCAATGGGCTACGCCATGCTCCATCAAGAGCATTGGCATGTCTTCACGGCTGCACTCAGGCACATCCTGTCTGGGGCTCGAGATGCATACGCCCTTGCAGTTTGCTCCACGGCATGCCCGAAGGACCTTGCCACCCTATGCAAGGCTCGAGCCTCCCCCGAGGCTATACACTGGGATGCTGCCTGTACAGGCAAGCTTGCTGCTATCTAGACGATCTCCCTCCAAATCGGAAGGCCATCGGTGCCAAACGGGTCTTCCGGCGCAAATGGAAGCGGGACGGGTCCTTGGAAAAGTATAAGACCCACATTACAGCCAAGGGGATTGCTCAGGTCCTTGGAGTTGATTGCGACCAGATCTTTGCCCCAGTCGGCCGATTCTCCACTAGCCAAGTGCTCTTCAGTCTAGTTTCCCAACACGGGTGGGAGCTGCATCAGCTGGACGTCAGCAATGCTTTCCTTCATGGCTTGTTTTGGAGAGAGGAGCTCTACATGGTGCAGCCTCCAGGTTTTGGTGATGGCACTGGGAAGTTCTGGCGGCTGCAAAAAGCCCTCTACGGCCTGAAGCAGTCGCCTTGGTGCTGGAACTAGGAGATTAGTCGCACGCTCCTCCGCGACAGCCTTCTGCGTAGCACTACTGACCCCGCACTGTTCATCAGCACGCGAGGCCAGACCTTTGTCATTGTCCTGGTCTACGTGGACGATCTCCCCATTGTGTTTCCAGACATGGCTACAATCTAGCGTGTCAAGGACCTTATGCACACCGTCTACCAGATGAAGGAGCTTGGTTCTGCCCGAGTTTTCCTGGGCATGGAGCTCAAGCATGATCGCTCTCAGGGTATCTGCACATCCACCAGGTTGCCTATGTATAAACTCTATCCACGTGCTTTGCGAAGGACCCGCCCCTCATGCCGCGTGCGTCCTCACCCATGTCATCGGATGGCCAGATGAAGCTGAAGACCTCTGACCCAGCCGTTGTGGGGGAGCCAGTTGATGTGACCACGTATCTGCGAGCCATCGGGTCACTGATGTTCCTGGCGAAGACAACACGCCCAGATATTGCATTCGACGTCAACTTCCTGGCACAGTTCTCTCAGGAGCCGTGTCACCTTCACTTTGAGGCTATGATCTGAATTCTGCGCTATGTCGTCTCGACTCCACGGCCAGGTCTCATGTTCCATCAACAGCCGTCTGTGGTCGCGGTGGGCGACACCGACGGTGACTGGGCCGGCAGTCCCAACGGCAAGAGTCGTACAGGCTGGATCTTTATGGTTGGTGGCACAACTGTGTCCTGACGTAGTGGCAAGCAAGGGTGCATAGCACTGCTGAGGCTGAGTACGTGGACCTTGGCTCATGCGCATGTGAGAGCATATGGTTGCATCGTCTGTTGTCTAAGTTGTGTTAGTCTGTTGCATCCATCACGTTACATTATGACAGTGAGAGTGCCATGGCCATTGTTGACAATGACGGTGTGCATCACTCATGCACAAAGCACATCAATGTTGAATATCACTATGTGCGCTTGTTGTTGTACGACGGCAGTGTCAGCATTGTGTGGGTTGAGATAGCACGGCAACTGGCTGACTTCTTGACCAAGGTACTGAAGCGCGACTCGTTCAAGAAGGCTGTGAGTTCCGTTGGTGTGCATCTGTGAATTGCACTCTTTGTTCCTTCCTGCACCTCTCCTTGCCCTGGGGGAGTATGTCTGTTGAATGTGTCGCTGCGCGTCCATGTGCACTACGCCTGTCAGTCATGAGGGAGTGTTTTCTTTTTCTTACATCTCTCATTGTGCTCAGTTGTGTCCTCCCAACTTGTGTACATCTGCGTGCAGATGACTGACAGCGAGACTTGACGCTGCTTGAGTGTCGTCCGTGGAGACGACGTACGCTGAGAACTACACGCAGTTTTCTGGAGCCTCCTCCCTCCGGCAACGTGGTCAGCTCTATCGGTAGGCCTCTTTGGTGATCGGGCTGCCGGCGATCACTGCCACTGCAAATGTTGTTTGCATGTATCCAGTGTTGGAATTGACTGTACCATTGCGTTTGCAGCGTCCCACTTTACTTAAGATCCAAATCTCATGCTAGCGTGGCACTATTGTCATCAGGGACTAGTGTAGGCGTTGCCTGGGTTTGGGCAGCCATAATTTCTCAGCGCTGTTTCTAGCTGATTTTGAATGCACGACTGCGTTTACAGCGTTGGTATAATGGTATGGTCCAGTTTTTAGGCAAAACGGATGACACCCGGGTTTTGGGTTGTTGGCCGCCTGGCAGGGCCCACCGAGACAACCTACCAGCCTGAAAAAAAACTTTTTTTCTGATTGGCTGGTGAACTGATTAACTAGCTCTACAGAGCTGGGGGAGGCTAGTTCTTGGAGGGGTCTCCCATTGTGTCTTGTTATTCATTCCAAATCAGTTACTTCCAGTTTTCAGCTTTTTTCTGGCGCTAACACTTGCGAACACATTTCTGAGTAACAAACCGAGAGCACTAGACTGAGACTTTAGTGTGGCAGACTGAGGGGGCAGCAGACTAAGCAAAGAGCGTGGAAGCCCGCACGCTGCATCAACAACGCTGCTGCCCCAACTTGCTGCCTAGGAATTCTAGCTGGATCATGACCCAGCACCCAGAAACGAACCACAGGCAACCACTAACCCAACCAAGCATGGAAGACAATCCACATCATCCAAAAGTGTATGTGGGCATGCCAACAAACTCGTGAGCAGTCAACCAGTGTACCACCTGTTAGATAGAATTAAGGCATTCAGACCCATGGAAAACTCCCATGAGCTCAGGGTGTGATGGGCAGACAGTGGAGGCCAAATCTGGTTAAGTCTTGAGCGGAATAAGAACAAGAAGAAAATACAATGAGCCCTACGAAGATTTTATGTACTTTGGATTGGCGGCTAGCCCGCCAGCCCCATCATCCCCGTCCCACCAAAAGGCACGAACGGGGAATGCCGAGGTCATCAAACGTGAAGCCATACAAGAGAGGTCTCCCAAGGCACCTGAATAGTGCACCATGTGCCCTGATCTCGACTGACAAGAAAGTATACAATGTACCCAAAACACATCCAGACTCTACGGTGATATACTACCACCACTGGCAAGCCAAGATTAGCAAGTTTATGCCTCCTGAGACACCAGAACATGTCACCGGACGGGTCTCAGCCACATGCAAGCTACATAGGTTTGACAAAAGTCAACAAAGGCTCAACCAGTCAGTGCAGGGTCTCTCGAGGTACTGGTACAAACCACTATGTATGCGGGCCTAGACCACGGAGGGAATACACGGCCTGTCAGTGCCAACATGTGTCTAACAATCATGGGTCTCTCGGGCAATGGCGAAGACCACCAAGTTCCCGGGTTTCGACCAAAGAGAAAACTCTACTAGTCATTCATGTTTGAACTAGGTGGCTGGAATGTACCATACATAGCGCAGAACAAGCAATGTAAGTGCTGGAGCATCATCGGAGCAAACTGAAAAGCTCTCAGAACACAACAATATCCAACACTGAGAGAGCTCAAAGCCCACCCACCAACACTCCACCTGGCCTGCAAGAACTTTCAACAAGGCACCACCTAAGAAGGTATACAGGCTCTCCCTCTATAAGAAAATCCTGGAAACATGGACCTCAACACCACTGTGCTATGTCACTGAGTGCCTGGGTGTCAAACACCAGGAACATGCAACCAAATGCAGTGCACCCCAAACATGCATCAGCGGTCTCCTACGGCACTGGTAGAGACCACGGAGTGCCGGGATCTCGACCAAGGAATAAGTCCCACAAATAAATGCAACCATCCGTCCCCCAAAATGTACCTTCCCATCTGGTCACAAGAACAAAGTAGCTACATCTCAAGAATAACGAGTCAGCTCGAAGAGCACACAACACCTCCCCCGGGCTGATGAAGCCAAAAAACATGCTACATGGAACAACATACCTCCCGCTCCCTCACGTGATCTCATAGACATCAAACCTACAATCACTGTGCAAGAGAGATTTTACTCCCATGTGCACATAGAGCTCTGCATATGCCACTGTCAAAGACGAGATGGAAAAAGTGTTGCGCTTGGGACTCACTCATACACCACCAGAACCCTAGCAGTCAGAATTCCGACTGCGAGAGACTGTCGCACATCCCAATGGGACATAGTCTCCGTGGAGTCATCATCAACATCAACATCATCAACATAATAGGGGAGTCTCCTCCCCTTCACCCAGCATTAAGCTGATGAGATTCTATAAAGCAAAGAGAGTTGGCAAGTCAAGAAGAATACAATACCTCGCCTATTTTGGTGTACGCTATGCCTGCTATTGTGTAACCAATGATGTGTGAAATTACTGAAAGTTGTACGGAGTACAAAAGAACATGGAGAGCCTTCTTGTTGAGCTTGACCCATGCCACAAGGTCAGCACCCTCCTTTGTTGGTACTTGGATGGTTCCGTCAAAGAATCCTAGCAAGTCTCTGTCATCCATGATGATTTCAAACTGCCACAACCAGAGAGGAAACCCCGTACCATCAAACGAGAGGATGGGAGAATGATTGTCCAGTTCCCCTATCCCTGCCATCCCTACAACTACAACTGCTTCTGCTGTTGAACTGGTTGCTGATGCGATGCACTTGTGTTTGAGGCCGCTATATGCTATCGGTGAAAAACGGCATCTGCTTGCCCTGTTCATGTTGGCCAATGCAAGTAGATGTAGGCTGATGTAGGCTCATGTCTGCTCTCAAGATGGAAATGCACAACCTTTTTGTACTCCCCTCCTTATTATGTTGACATGTAAACATAGTGAGATTGAAGGCCCTCTTATTGCTTGTGATTTTGCGATTGTGTGAGTGAAACTTCTCTAGCCAGAGGCATGGACCCATAATTCTTTGTTAGTTGTTGATTTAACCACTGGTGGCAGAAAAGCCGTGAAACCAAAAGCTCATAAATACACCTTCTTCCTTTGTAGACATGTGTTGTACATCCTAAACTTTATTAGGAATACACTTTACATTCAAGAGTACTAACGCCTTAGCATTACATCTCAAGGAGAGCTCAAGTTATCAATACGCAAGAGAGTATGAAGCAAGGGTTAATTGATCAGCATACAATATAAGTCCGTCATAGATGTGTTTCCAGTCCCAGAGCTCAAGAGCACATTCCTCAGCAATGGATTGACTTGCGTTGGGGGCTTGACACATAAGCGTCCTAGTGGCAAGGTGGCAGACCAACTATGTAGCTTCCAAGAACCTATGGAATTTCTTTCTTGGAAGCTTCCTTCATAACAAAGATGTGCATGTGGCCATAATTGAACTCATGACCTCTCACTTGGCCAAATCAACAAAATGGCCATGTTAATCATTAATCCACATGGTGTACGCATAGGTTATACCTCACATGAGACAGATAATAGTTCAGTGACCCTACAACGGATCCAGGGATCATACTTCCACGAGGGGTAGGGTATTCCTCATCCGTCCTACAACAGTGAACAAGGAACAAATGAATGCAACAAGGCGGACAAGTGCTTTGTAAAACAAGATTCCGTTAGAGTTCTATGGGTTTTGCAAAAATGCTTGTGAGGAGGTTTACGCAGTTATGAGTCATTGGGTCCCGATGTGGATGCTTTCACTTCCTCGATTTTGGAATGACTCATGTTGTTGGCCTGGAACTGTTTTTGTGGTCCGGCGTACCTTGGCTGGCCCCATATGTACCACGTTACATTCATTTACTGACATTGTACTCCACTCCAAGCCACTCCAATACATTGCACTCCACTCCACTATACCCCACTCTGTTCCACTCCGCTACACATGAATTTACTCCACTTACCTCAACTCGACTCCATTGCACTCCAATCTACTCAAATCCAATCCAGTCCACTCCACTCCACTCCACTTTACTCCAATTCATTCCACTCCACTCCACTCCATTCCACTCAACTTGACTCTAATCCACTAAACTCCACTCCACTCCACACTACTCTAGTCCAGTCCAATCATCTCTACTCCACTCCACTCTACACTACTCAACTTCACTACACTACACTTCACTCAGCTCTACTCCATTACAAACCACTCTCATCCACTCCAGTCCACTCCACTCCACTCCAATCCACTCCACTC
>SZWC01005975.1:60185-71652 GCA_023375785.1 Penium margaritaceum
AGGCGAGGAAGCAGTCCACTACGGGTGGATGTGACAAGGCTCACGCTGGGTCCAAGCGGGGACTTGCCAAGGGTGCTGCAGAATGCAGGATGACCTAGATGAAGCAAAAGAAACGGCTCCAATGGAAGCGGATGAAGCAGCAGCAGTGGCGCTGTTAATGGCTTCCGCTGGAATGGAAGGCTAGCTGAAGGCGAGCGCTTCCAACACCTCAAAACAGAAGAGGCGGGTTGAATCGGCAAGCATCAGCAACAAGGGAGCAGCAGCCGCCAAGTCGCCAAGAAGCAGACGGGTGGCAAAATGGGCCACGCCATGCAGCAAGTTGGCTGCAAATGCTGAGGGACCATGAGTGGTGGCAAGTGCAAGTGGACGCACCAGGCCACCCTGGCCAGTGTTCGCACTAGCACAAGGCTAAGTGGGTGCAAGATTCGAGAGCCGTCAGCAATAGGGTGCAGACTCAAGACGCAAAAACAAAGTTCAGGAGGGATGCACCATGCGGCATGCAAGCCTGACGTGCGAGAGCACGTCAGACAACGGATAGGTGGCTAAAAGAGCCGCGGTCTCCACGGTGCGGCTCGGCACGGGACGGAAGCAGCCGCAAACTCCAACGGCAGCAAGGCGAGGTGGCAGTGGTATGAGGCCATGCGCACGCTCGCGGAGCAGCCGGGAGATATGAAAGCTATGTCCATAGGGGGCATAGTTGCAGCGGTGAAAGAGCACAACGATCCTGTTGGAGGAAGCTACTGGAGAAGGCTGCTGGTTTATGCCAGAGGAAGCTTCCAGGGAAGCTGCCAGGGGAGCTGCAGCAGAGCTTCAGCAGCAGCAGCATTGACATGAGCGTTGGGAACACTCCACACCAGGGGGAGTGGTTCCCGCTCCTTGACTACGAGGAGCCGGCGGACGCAGAGGTCGTAGATGCGACGTCGGAGCGCGGCGGTGCAGCAGGTGCAGCTGCCGACGAGGAGGACTCCGACGACATAGAAGCTGGGCTAAAGATCCAGTGGAAGATCCATCGGAGGAGGCACTACAAGTGCCGAAGCGTGGACTCCGGGTGGAGTTCGCGTTGGGCGTCGGAGAAGATTCCTCAGCACGCGCCGCCCGTCCGGTCGATGATTCGCCGGAGAAGGAGAGACCCTCGGGGAGCCGTCCGGTTGATGATTCACCGGAGCGAGCACAGTTGGAAGGATTGCAGCAGAGCGGGGAAGCGCTGCAATGCAGGCACCGGTCGATGGATCGACATGACGCGGTGCATGCCGGCTGCATCAACAAATCCGACAACCGTGCAAGAGGCTCTTCCGCGGCCCGAGGGGGAGCAATGGGATGCCGCTGTGAAGTCAGCGTTGGCATCCATTGCACAGATAAAAGAAGAATGGACATGACTGAAAAGGGGCAGGTGGTGCTACAGGGTTGTAGCACGCATAACAAGCTTGCGGATTACTTGACCAAAGCGTAACCCACGGACCGGCACGTGAGCGTGGCCGGGCTTGGGAAGACCAGCTATGATGGGCTGGAGGGCGCAGCAGAAGATGAGTGAGAGCAAGCATGAGCAGCGGGCATGGCAGGTACAAGGGGGAGAATGTTGAAAAACTGTCCCTCCGCATGCCCAAGTGCGGCGCCGAGAGGCGCCGACGAGCCGCCAGAAAGTGGATACTCCGCGCCGGCGGATCCGGCGACTCGAGGAATACTTAGATCTTAAAATGGAGGATTTCCCCATAAAGTTGACGAGTTGCTGAATCCGGTTGAAGTTGTTTCGCCGGAATCGGACAAGTATCGAGGGAGACATGACCTTCCAAAGTTGGGGTCTGCGCAGCGGCTCTGGGAGCCGGCTGCGACTCGAAATCCGGTCGATAATCGACCGGACCGAGTAACAAAGATACCATCTGGAGAAAATGCTCCGATAGGCCTGCCGAGGCGTCTGGTGGATGATCCACCTGATCCGGCGGATCATCCACCGGATCCAGTAGTGCAGGTTGTTACTGAGGGACTTAGCCAAAAACCTGGCTCGGCGTCCAAAACTCAGTATTACGTTTTGTTACTCGTGGACTTGGTCAAAAATCTGACTGCAAGTCCGCGGACAGGTTTCGAACATTGTCACACCCCATCACCAAACTCGACCCAGAAATGGGCAGGGTGCGTGGAAACAGTGCAGGGGACCCCAAAACCACGTGCAATGGGATCTGCGCCTTGGGAAAGGCGCTTCGCACGTGAAGGAAGGCGCCACGGTGTGTGCGCGCCATGGAAGCGTTAGGCGTTTCTGTGGTGGGTGAGACCTGCGCTTCGGCAAGCATAACTTGGGNGTATTGCGTTTTGTTCCTCGGGGACTTGGTAAAAAATCTGACTGCAAGTCCGCGGACAGGTTTCGAACATTGTCACACCCCATCACCAAACTCGACCCAGAAATGGGCAGGGTGCGTGGAAACAGTGCAGGGGACCCCAAAACCACGTGCAATGGGATCTGCGCCTTGGGAAAGGCGCTTCGCACGTGAAGGAAGGCGCCACGGTGTGTGCGTGCCATGGAAGCGTTAGGCGTTTCTGTGGTGGGTGAGACCTGCGCTTCGGCAAGCATAACTTGGGCTACGCTTGGCCGAATCGCGCACGGTTTGGTGCGTTGGAGAGCTCATGACTAGCCCTATAAATGTTCTGATCATGTTTATGTAAGAAAATAACGCAAAATGACGTTATCCTCTTCGCAAAACTGACTGTCTCAAATCCTCTCCCACATAGCGTGAGGCGACCAAAAAGCTCACGCTTCATCTCCGAACTTGCCCAAACATGCCGTGCAAATGCTAGACGGCCAGAGCCACTTTGGAACAGAATTTCAACACTTGGGGTGTATTTTGATGACTTAATCATTAGTTTTGGTGATGGGGATTGACGGTTGGAAACTTATCCCCAGACCTGCAGTCCAAGTTATGACTGTCCCCAAGTAACAAACTGAGTTACTGAGTTTCGGATGTCTATCCAGGATTTGGCTAAGTCCCTCAACAACAACGTGCACTACTCACTCCAGTTGATGGTATCCTCTGGACAAATCGGCAGTCTTTCAGAACATAATCACCAGATGTACCTTTGTTACTCGCTCCGGTGGATGTTTCATCGACAGTCAAATCACGATTAACTCTCTGAGTTGTTGTGCACACTCACACTTTGGAAGCTCACATCTCCCTCATTACTTGTCCAAGTCCAGTGATTCAGGTTGCACCTGATGGAGCAACTTATCCAATTCTAAGATCATTAGTTTAATCTTGGTTTGGAGCACTCTTAAGGCAGCTAGGGTAAAATGTGAGGATTTCCATCTCCAACAGCTTGTCGACACCTTCTAGTGCCACACCAGGGTATTCTCCAGGGAAAAATACAACAAAATGCACGCAGTTGAGCTGCCCTCGTGGCGTGGGTCTCCACCTCAAGTCGTTTCATGGCCAACTCTCAGCTCGGGTGTGGGCCTGCTCTCATCCCGATCCCAGTCCCACGAAGGATGGGACGTAATTCCATTGGAGTCTCCTGTGGCATAGAAAAGAGCAGAGTACACATTGCTCTTGTTGCTACTGGACCTGGTGAGCATCGCGGGCCGGTATTGGCAATGGTAGTAGGGCCAGACACCCTTAGAGTGAGCCCAAACCTGAAAGAGGGTCTCTCAACAGTCAAAGTCCTCGTCGTTGTCATAGTAAGGTGGAGGTGTCTCAAAATCCTTCGGCTGCCGCTCCGTGGGGAGGGTGACCTCAGGCTTGGGAGATGGTGGGCAAGGTACAGGGAGACCACTGGTAAGAGACACACCACCAAAAGTGAATGTCACTGCATGATGTGATTTCTCCTAACGACGAGAAGGTGGTGGGGTGGGAGGATGAGATCCCAGATGTAGCCTGCAGATGCCCTCCTAAAGAACACAAATCTCATCTTCAGGCGTATCATCTTCTATGTCCTCCTTATTCCATTTTTCAACATGTGAGAAGGGGTTCTGAGGCTGCCTTGAGGATGGCTGAAAAGATGATGTAGCTCTAGCGGCTCCTTTAGGTATCTGCTGTGAGGATCCTGAGCACCCCCTGAGTAGGTTTGTAATGTTCCATACCGCGTCAGTCTTGCATTGCTGCTGACATTGCATCCCATCTTGCACCCGATGAAGCTCGTCAATCACATGTGACTGTAGCTGTGGGTTTGTGACTTCCGAGGAGGATGAAGAGGAGGGGTCTGTCAGCCCCTTCCCTTTAACACGGATCCGTTCCATGAATATGGCTAAGTATGGATGCAAACATCAAAGTGGTCTAAATGAAAAACCAGTCGCAACTCTAAAGGATTTGAGATGTGGAGGAAAAATGACAGTCTTGACCCCAAAACTCATGATGATGTCAACAATGATGTTTTTGTCAGCGATTTGATTCTTCACCTATGCGGACTCCGTGTGGTTAAGGAAGGGGGGGATTTTTTCAACCCCTGCTCACTGTGGCGCATGTAATGCATAGCCGATAAGCACTTGTAGCAGAGCTATGAAGCACCGATGCTGCTCAGCAGTGCCACTACATAGCAGTGCTGCTGTGAGGCAGTTCTCCACAACAGCTGTTGTGCATCTTTGCTAGACAAGTCAGAAGCTACGGCTGCTGCTGGCGTGGCACTGTTGCTGCTGCAACCACTACCACTACTGTGGTGCTGCTTTCATGTTGTTGCTGTTGCAATGCTGTTGCTGCCACCTCTGCNATTTTTTCAACCCCTGCTCACGGTGGCGCATGTAATGCATAGCCGATAAGCACTTGTAGCAGAGCTATGAAGCACCGATGCTGCTCAGCAGTGCTACAAGATAGCAGTGCTGCTGTGAGGCAGTTCTCCACAACAGCTGTTGTGCAGCTTTGCTAGACAAGTCAGAAGCTACGTCTGCTGCTGGCGTGGCACTGTTGCTGCTGCAACCACTACCACTACTGTGGTGCTGCTTTCATGTTGTTGCTGTTGCAATGCTGTTGCTGCCACCTCTGCTGCTGCGGCTGCCCTGTTGTGGCTGCTCACGACTGCTACTGCCACTACTACTGCTTGCTACTACTACTGCTTGCTACTACCGCTGCTACATGTTCCCGCTGCCACTGCTTGCTACTGCTGTGTGCAGCCGTCATGGCCAGCTGCTACTGTCAGGTGCTTCTTCTTTTCTTTTGTCTTGTCCTTGGTCGTAGCTGGACAGGCCGCTGAGTGTGGCTGCTGCAGCTCGTTGCTGCCACTGCTGCTGCTGCTATGGCGGTGGTGGTGACTCACACCACCAAGGTTGATGTTGCCACTGGATCTAGCGGTTGCATAGTAATGCCGATGCTGCTCATGTCAGGGAAACATCTCTGCTACGAACGACTTCTGCAACGGGTCCCAGTTCATAGTTGCTGCGGTGACTCTCACTGTTGCTACCGGTGCTGCATCTCTACAGAATAGCTCAGAAAGAATGGTCTCACTGCTCTGATACCATAAGTTACTGCAATGAACCTTCCTAGCCTTGCTGTCGCTCATGTGGCAACACAGTCTAGTCAGCTGAAGCATTAGGAAGCAGGAAAGTGCAAGAAACAGCAAGGGTTGGGCTCGGGAGACACGCAAAGTCTCATAAGATTCAATAGATTTAGCAATGCAAAGGTGAATGAAAACTGAAAAGCACATAGCATAAAAACCTGCCGTTGTGCACGGCGGGTGACGCTCGTGGTAGAATTGGTTTGTCCTAGAATTGGACCAAATCCACTGCTTTGGCCACAGCTCTGTGCACAGGCATCGAAACGCAACACCGTCTGAACCTAGATATAAAGAATCTCACGCCGGATGCTACAACTGGTTACACGCACATATCTGGCATTGATCGGTGTACACACAATGAAAGATAAGCACATCAGGCTCAAGAGCCAGTCCATCAACAAAACTATAGCGACAATGAGAAAAAACTGCAAAGCACCCCAGCAAGCACCCGAGGCACTGTGGATGCTGTCTGGCAGCTGCT
The DNA here is from genome assembly GCA_023375785.1 of Penium margaritaceum. NCBI lineage: Eukaryota > Viridiplantae > Streptophyta > Zygnematophyceae > Desmidiales > Peniaceae > Penium > Penium margaritaceum. Next base: position 66,133 of record SZWC01005975.1, read on the forward strand.
GGTGGGTGTGGCTATGACCCGTCAGTACTCTGATGCCAGTTGAGTCCTCATCAGGTATTCACACGAGCATCAAAATGGCCGAGTGGTCACGATAAGCTGTACAAATAGACAAAGACAGCTCATATTGCAACAGTTTTACACATTGTTATTTGATTGGAAAAAGGTTTAGTGCCTACTCCTCCCCTTTGTTGCTTTCCGAATCCTTTTTTGTTCCTCTACGAATTCCTTCCATGTTAGCCCACTGCTGCTGTTTTCAACATTAGCACAACATGTGACCTGTATCCCTGCAAGTTTAGCATAGCTGTTAGTCCCATTGACTGATGGCATTGATCTCCATCAGATAAGAGGTCTGTGTTGAGTGTGAGTTTTCACCACAACAATATGGATTATGGATTTGGGTTTGCCAGCCATTAGCTTCCTGCAGCCGACTGTTGTTGTTGACGCCGTCCACGTAATGAGCTGTCACAATCATTAATAGAAGGTCATACTGAATGTTGAATAGTGCGCTTGCTCACCAAAAGTCACATTTGAAGCTGTTTCAATGGAAACAGAGTTTGTCGGGGTTGTTTCAGTGTTGCTGATGATTTTGCAGAAATGTCGTATGAACTCCACCGCATTGGACTGCTGACATAAGCACTGAAGATTGTACGCATCAGGATATTCATTCTGCTTCCCAAAGCAAGCACAGATGACATATGCAAATTTGATCCAGTTCTTCAATGTAGTCAAATGATATTCCCATGTTGCATTTTTCTACTCAAGAGGAAGAATGCCTATGGTCGACGACGTGAGAGGGGCCATGTCAGGCATTGATCCAGGTCCGGCGGACTCCTCATCAGAACACCAACTTAATACCGTGTCGTGCAAAAACTGAGACAGAAAATTCATTGTTCTTTTGATCGTTGTTGACAGTAACCATGGGAAAGTACAACTCCAAACTTCTCAGCCACATCTGAACCATTGGTCCCTTCAAGTTAACGGGATTGAATGTCTCAAGACGTGCTGGCAGGATTTGTGGCTCACTTGGAAGTTGGCACTTCCTCTTGGTGAGCACTGCTTCTGGCGTCCGCGCATTTCAAAACTCCTCATCCTCAAGATCTGTGGAGCAGATGGTTGTTGAGGATCTTGAGTTCTGGAATCCTTTTGTACAGGTCTTCATGAATTATACCATGTCGGTTAGTGCCTCCTTCCATCCTGCGAGGTTTTGCACAGATGGGCATCGGAGGAGGCAAAGTGTTCAACGAGCCCTAGGGGTCCATTACCGGATTGGCCTTCAAAGTCATCAAAGTTGCACCTTTGCCGCAAAGCCTGCTGGTGCTGCCTAGTTCTCCTTGTCATCATCACTTACTGCTTGGTGCTGGCCCTATCACTCATGTGTTTTCCAATTACTGCTTCATGTCTCCAGGTGTGGTCATGAATCTCCTGAACGTTAGAGATACGTTGAACACTCATGCAAGGTTTTTCTTTGGAGTAAAGTCATTGGCAGCCTCTGCACCACCGCTGTGCTCTGTTTCCAAGTGTAACGCTGAGCGGAACATGGATGGTTCACAGGTAGAAGGTGCAGAGAAGAAGAAAATTTGATGGGATTGTCTCTAAGTAAACCCTGATAGTGCAGGGAACGAACACCCATGGTCTGGTGGTCTTGGCATGTGCCCGAATCCACAGTTTGGCAAGGTGCTGAAGTGATTCAAATCATGAGTTCTGAGCTCTACTAGTTAGCAGTAGTTGTTCCCAAATGCATGATTTTTTTTCATAACAAAGATAGAAGTGCATCTATGACTGATCCCAGAGATGGTCTGTAAATTAACAATTTAAAGGTTGTGGCACACTTTGTGGTCCAGAATCTGGCACATCCATCCGGGTGACTTGAATAGAAAATAGTATGCTGCTTGAAGTATTGGTAACAATTTAAAACTTCATAGTGTAATTCCTTCCATTGAGCCCCTAGGGAGATGCTTCTGGGACTGATCTCAGAATTGGCCTGCGCAATCCTTGGCCATTTTTCTCATGACATGTCCTGCTCCACAGTCTGGAAGTAGCACCAATGGAGACTCAATTCACCAGACATAGCCTGCATTGGGTAGAATTATCTGTACCCTACTGAGCAGTGTCCTTCTCTCCATCATGCACCAAGAAATGCATCCAGAGATGATCTAAGAGTGAGTCTGTGTACCCACAGTCGGGTTGGCTCTGTGCACACTCCTAGATCATCTAGAGATGATCTAGGAGTGAGTCTGTGTACCCACACTTGGGTTGGCTCTGTGCACGTTCTCCATAGTTTGGCACCAATTCCCTGGTTAGTGGAATTACAAGGCGTTAACTAATCCACACAGTCTTAGCCTTGTTGTACTACATGGTGTGTTCCTATACAGGAAAATCCTTGTGTTGCCTCCAGGAGTGATATGGGACTAGGTCTGCAAACCAAAGGTCTGTTGGTCTCTCCATGTGCCTTGCTCCACAATCTGGCACCCACTCCTTCGTAGCTTAAATCACAAGCCATAAGCTGCATGGTGTAGAATGAGATACACTCATGTGCGCGGTATGTGTTTTGTTATAGAGATATAGTGGTGCCTCCAGATGTCTTCTGGGAATGGGTCTTGTACCCAAGGTCCTGAGGTCCTGCTACACATCTTGCTCCATGGTTTTGCCCTGTTGAATCAAATCACAAGCAATAAGCTGCGTCTGGAAGCAATATTAGTACTCTGAAACGTAGTTGTTCCTGTGAAAACAATTCAAGAGTATATCTATTGGTCTCGGCATGTATCTTGCTCCACAATACTCTATTCGTACCCATGTGATTTAAATCCTGAGCCATATGCTACAATTTGAAGCACTATTCATTCCCTAGTTCACGGTGTGTTTCACTCCACAAAGGATATCTTAGTGTCAACCGGCCTAAGGCAACAGACTAGAAAACAAGGCCGACACAATGGCACTTACCGTCCACTCCTAGTATTGTAACTAGGAGGAGATATCACCCTCAGAATCACGGTTCCACACTAAGTAGTTCAAAGGAATCACTTCCTTGTACTGTGTCCTTAGCACCTGGTCACTTTCACACAAGGAGCTAACTCCTGGAGCTTAGACCAACAAATGCTTCTTTAGTGTCTGCCTCTGGTGGACAACTCTGAGAGGAGTCTCAAAGGTAAGAACTATAATCAATGACAGGCAACTGACAATTTTCTTGAGTCCTACAGCCAGCCTCTAGCCTAGGCACACAGTGGCTCCTTGGATGAGCCACTTTGGGGGCAATCTGGATTGCATCATCCCCCCTGCCTACATGGTGCTCCATGTGACCGCCAAGTGGCGCAAGCCACCAGGAAGGACCTTGGAAAGTTCTAAGATGTTTCTCAAAACCTTCCTATCCCCCTTTTGGTCACAAAGAAGATTAGTCACAAGGTTGGGATTTCACCCAGTGACCTCTAGCTCCAGAGACTAACTTTGGAATGTCTAAGCCACAAGGAGTTGTCCTAGGTACTGTTTTCTGGCTATAAAATCCAGTTTGGACCAAGGGGACTTGCTCCAAAGGAGCAGTGCATGCCTTGTCTATCTGGACCAGACATAGGGGACTTACTCCAAGGGAGCAGTGCATGCCTAGTCCATCCTATGCCTGTCCAAATGTTAGCTATGGAAAAGGAGCATATNAGGTCAGCAATCTCTCCCTTGCACCTCTGTCCATTAGGTGTGAGATATCTCCTCTCTACAGTAGTCTTGGCTTCACTCTTCGTCGGCTGCGTTGACCATACCGATGCCTCGGGTACTTGTAGAGTGCAGTTCACTGTCAAGCGCCTTTATCATGCAATGTGCAAGCATCTTCTTTGTCTCCACGTATTTGAGGTCCACAATGTCTTTTGCGACCAGGTTGCGTAAGTAGTGGTACTTGATGTCAATGTGCTTGGTCCGCCGGGAGATGACATCATCCTATGCCATTTTGATGGCACTCTTGTTGTCGATGCAGACCTTTGTTGCTTCCGGCTGTGGCGGTTTCATCTCGGCAAGCAAACTGCGTAGCCACTATGTCTCCTTGCATGCCTCTGACAGAGCGATGTACTCTACCTCAGTGGTAGAGAGGGAGACACAGTCTTGCTTTCTGCTTTCCCAAGAGACTGCACCACCGTTCAATAAGCAGACAAAGCCCGAGGTGGACTTTCTATCATTGATTCTTCCTCCCCAGTCGGTGCCTGTGTAGCACACTAGCCACAGCGGGTCAGATCCTTCTTGGCCTCCAAACTGGAGTCCCATGTGTCGTGTCTTGTGTAGGTAGCGCATGATGCGCTTGACTGCTTGCCAGTGCTGTGGCTCTGGATTGGCCACAAACCTGCTCACTTGTCCCAGAGCATAGCAAACATCAGGGCGTGTTCCTACCATGGCATACATGAGGCTGCCAACAGTAGACTGGTAGGGAATGTTCTCCATCTCACACCGTTTTGCTTCCGTGCTGGGGCTCATGGAGGAGGAGAGCTTGATGTCTGTTGTCATGGGCATGCTGATGGGCTTGCATTCTTCCATGTTGTAGTGCTTGAGGACCTCCATAGGAGAATTATTTGAACTTTATAAATCTGCTCCTTGTCAGTTTACTGAGCTTCTTCCAGAAGTTGAATAACTTATTTAAACACTTTCATATAGAGATACAGTTCAATTTGTTTATTGTGAAGTCGAAAATACTGTGATAGAATTTCTTACTAGGTAGTCGCGAGATAAGTATTATTTTGAGAAATTCTTCTTTCGATTGAATCACCCACAAATCTGACTTAGTGTTAGTGTCATGCTTGTTACCATTGGCCTAGTTGTTATGCCCAACAATGCCACCGCATCCAACAGTATAGCTGGCTCCATTGCAAGATGTAGGGCGGCCGGTCTCCTGCTGCTGCCACCATCACTGGGGGTGCTCTGGCTGAAGTCACAGGAATCTTTGGCCCCCCTTGACACATCCCAGCGATAGGAATAGCACCTACGAAGGTAATAACAAACCCAACAGTGACTCTAGCAGAAGTTGCAATAGCTGCAACAGCTACAGGGGGATCGGAAGAAATGGACATAGGGGTGATGCCCCCAAGGAATTCGGGACACTGCCCCTTGTAGCAGACATAGAAACAACAGCAGCTGTCTCAGCTGTGACCATGGTGTCACTGCAGAAGCAACAGCAACAGTAGCAGTGCCAGGAGCTGCCTGGTGATGACACAGCAACAGCAGCCACGGCTGTACCCGCAACAATAGCAGCAACAGCAGGGTGAAGGCGTCCCTAGCTTAACATCACCATGAGTAGTAGCTGGAGCTACCACAACAGCAACGGTCTCAGCAGTTACAGAAGGAAGGGCAGAAACCCCAAAAGCTAAGATATCAACAACCCAAGCCAGAACAGCAACATCAACAACAGCATCAGGGGTAGAAACAGCGGTAGCAGGAATTCTAGGGGGGATGCCCATACTGTCAAATGGCTGGATAACATGGAGTCACTGCATAGAGATGCAAGGACAGCAACAACATCAGAGACATCATGAGTAGGCACAAAAACAGCAT
>SZWC01005975.1:117494-139318 GCA_023375785.1 Penium margaritaceum
GGAGAAGACGAGGAGGAGGAGGTCATGGGGATGTTGGTGGAGGAGAAGACGAGGAGGAGGAGAAGACGAGGAGGAGGAGAAGACGAGAAGGAGGAGGTCGTGGAGGAGGAGAAGACGAGGAGGAGGAAGTCGTGGAGATGTTGGTGGAAGTGGCGGTGGCCGTGATGGACGATGAGAGAGGGATGAGAACAAAGCGGAGGGTGGATGGTGACGACCACGTTTATGAACATGCCACCATGGTCGAAAAGGGAAGTGAGGACGAATAGGAAAAATATATCAGGAGCGAGCAACTTCAGGAGGAAGAGGAGGACTTGAAGAGGGAGGGGGGGGCGCTTGGTCCGGGTTTAGAGCTTGACCTTGAGATATGGGGATGAGGGCAGTGTCTTTTGCCTCTGCAAACATGAAGATTAAAGCGGGAATGGTACATGCAGCTGCAGTCACCACCGGGCAGTTTAAGAGGCAACGTGTGGCGCGGGAGTGTTGGCTCCAACGGGCCATAGCTCCAATGCGACAGGGCACGGTGGACCCCCTGGGCAGGGGGAGGGAGGGCAAGGGATTCAGAGGCCGGAGTCCAAAGCGGTCGGTGCTCCAGGTGGAGAGGCCTTGGGGTCGAGCTATGGTGGAAACATTTGNCACAACTCAGTTTGTAATGGCAGCGTAGAAGCGACCAGTCAACACGTCATTGAATTGGCGGGTGAACCGGCTTCAGTGGTCAACGTCATCGACGTTGTCATGTTGTCTTCGTGTAAAATCTTTGGGAAGCCAAATTTCTGTCCCCCGTCATGAAATCTTCCCACAAACAAAACCAGTTGACGCTGCAGTGCAGCTGGCTTGCCGGTAATCCAGCCGGGTCATGTCAAGGTGGATTGCGGGCAATCCGAAACACGTGACGGGAAAGTAGTAGGGGACCTCGCTAAACGACGAGTACACAGCAAAATCCCTGGCAGCGAGCGAACTGTGGGTGAGCTGTTTTCTTTCGGCGCCAAGATCACAATCGCAAGTGGATCATCAAATTGGCGACTAGCCACAACACAATCAATTACATCTGATTCGGTCAGTGGAGTTTGGACTCTAGTTACAATCTCAGAAAAAGAGCAAAAACTAAAACATCGTGGGCTTCCGTGGTCCCAGAGTGGAAATTGCACCTCTCTTTTGGCAAAACACAGAAAACGATTTCACACAAATCCATTCATCTTTGCCCCTAGTTCGGCTGCTGTTCAAGATAATCCAATGTGCTGACTCCAGCTAAAGAAAATATCCCAAAGTGTACTGCAAACTCATGGCAAAAGATGTTTAAACAGAGACGTTGGGGCACTCCTCCCCTGAAAAACATGTTGCTACCTTGTCAGTGTAAAAACAGCAGACTTCTGTAAGTAAACCGCGAGTACAGAATTGAAACTACGTTCAACTCTCTCCATCAATTGACGAAGACAGAGGCGACCTCCAACGTCCTCAGAAACAACGTGGTCCATGGTGTTGTGCATGAAAATGACGTTGTGGGAACACATAATCCATCGTATGAAGTAACTTCCCGCATGACGATGACGTTGTGGGAACCTCCCTAAGTTTATACAAACAATGAATGAAGCGAGGCTTCACATAATGAAAGGTTTGCACAGAAAACCTGGAAGTAATACAGCTGAACAATGATGACGATAACGATTTTTGCACACAACGTAAATGCATTAGTAGGCACGCATTTGACTGGGTCGTCATAGACTTGCACTATCCGATCGTGACCAACCTACACATTCAAACGCTAGAGTACTACAGAGAACTTCCGTAATCGTTCAGTATAGGTGAGTGTTTGCTTCCACCATTGTGAACGTAGGAAAAAGTCATAAGAGAAAGCCGTCACAACATATGAAAGTCGACCATCTTTCCACACAAAATCATGAACAAAAAAACCAGTGAAGCACTAAGTCGTCTTTACATGTACAATCTGCTGTCCTCATGTCCGATGTCATCTTCATACTGTCGTGTGCAACAACGTCTTTCTAATAATGCCTTCAGCGGCGTACAAAACCACGTACGACTATAGCGTGAAGGTGTAGCAGCGGAGTGTGACAATCTTCGATGTGCAGTCTGGGAATTTTGGGGTTACCAGAGCCTTTGTGTAGACGTCGAAGGCCCCCTACGTCGACGGCCCCCTACATCGACAACATTCAGGCCGTGGAGTGCGGTAGAAACAATGCCACCACAATGCGTTCAACGCCTTGCATAGGCATGGAAATGAGAGAAGCATGGGTAGGTGGATTCCCCCCTCGACACATCTGTCGCACATAGTCGCAAGGCATGCACCTCAAAATAGTCGGACAAAGCCCGCAAATGCGAACTCGAGGTGGCAGTCTCAGAATGGGCCTCTCGTCGTCATCCAAGGCTATCTTGCAGTCTCTGCAAAGAACCCAAAATTCCCGCTTTGGTAATCCGTTGCGTGATTGCAATGTTTAGCGTGGACCGTAATGTGTTTATCGCCTTTCATCCGAACCAACAGGACTGGTTTGGTGGGATCCAAAGAGTGTGTCGCATATTTTTTCTGTGCATAACCCCGACATAGGAGGTTACTGGACGACGGCCGCGATGCTAAGTCCAGGTGGCGGGCTCGGAACAGGGACGTTCTTTGCTCTACCGAGCTGTACACGACATCTCCTGAACTCATCACCTGCAACTCCCATGTGCTTGGGACATTTATTTGACGACGTCGTCAAAGTGTTTTGAGGAAGCAGTGCGATGTTAGTGGACAAAGGAAGTCGGCATGTACGTATAACGATCTCAAATTTATACGAAAACGTCACTAGACTACATCATGCGACAACCGCCTCATATGAGGTCTTCATGGCATTCTAAGTCACCTCGTGTGACGTTGACACGAGACGTCCCGTCAGGAACACCGACACCTACGTGGCCACTTTGTCAGCAACCGCGGATTTCAATATCATCTGGACCTTCAAAAGCATGGATAGCGATTAGTTTCAGAACCAAACAACAGTACAAAATGGGTATATATCTAGTATACCAACAGAGTCTGTTCCATATGAGGAATTTCTAGTCTCCTGAACTCATCACATGCAACTCCCACGTGCATGGGACATTCATTGGACGACGTCGTCAGAACTTTTCGAGGAAGTAACACAACGTTAGTGGATGAAGGAAGTTGGCATGTACGCATAACGTTCTCAACTTTGTTGGAGAACGTCACAAGACTATGCCGTGCGACAACCGCCTCAGGTGAGGTCATCATGGCATTGTCACCTTGTGTGATGTTGACACGAGACTTCCCATCAGGGATACCGATGCCTACATGGCCACTTTGTCAGCAACTGCGGATGTCAAAATCATCGCTTCCTTTGAAAGAACGGATAGCAATTACTTTTACAACCAAACTACAGTATGAAATGGATGAAATTCCAAGATACCAGTGTACTCTGTTCCACATGAGTTACTTTTAATCTCCCCAACTCATCACATGCATCTCCCACATGCATGGGGACATTCACGTGCATGTGTCATGCACACGACAACAACGGGTCCTCAACGTACTTGGGAGACTCCACAAGATTAAGCCATACGCACGGAGATGCTCTAGAGGTCGTCATAGGACTCTAGAGTCATATGTGCAATGTTGAAGCGGACATAGGCGTACAACGTCGAGCCTGCCGCCATTTTTTGTGCCACAACATTTGTTTCTCCTTTTTGTCCCAGCCTTGAACTGCGACTCTTATTAAAGTATTGAGGCCTCTTCAACTGGTAAGTAGTTGCTTTTCTAACGGCTCAATGAGAGTCGCAACGATCTTCAGCGCAGTTGCGCTGCGTAGGTTAGTGCCATGAATAGGTTGCCGCGTCCCTCTAGGTTCAACTTAGACAACGAGTCTGAGTCACAGTCGGAGCTGTCCGAGGTCACAGTTGACCACACACAAAGACGGCAGAATTCACGAACACAACTCGCTTCCCATTTCTTGCCTATCATCATCCTGCACGACGACTCTCCACCACGCTGTAGACGACGTCCTCAGCTGCCACCTCCACAGCCATCCCCATCGCCACCTCTAGTAGTCTTAGATAGTCTGCCAAGAACCAGTGGACGTGGCCAACATACTGACAAGACTCCTCCTTCTTGCAAACGTGACATCTCAAGCCGTCGCTCACCCTGCGCAGGCGGCCGCCCCGAACAGGGAACGGGAGGAACTTCTTGCCGCACGCAATGCCAGCCGCAAAACCCTGAAGTCGTACCACCTTTCATGGATAATAGAACCGGTGAGTTGGGTTCTTGACAAGTTTGGGGTGTGTTCGGTGTAATTGTGACTTTGGACTGGAGTTCAATCCTCCCGTCTGTGGATTGAACATGCAGATGTCGTAAAATTTGGAGTTTCGGCTGGAATTTGGAAGACTCAGTGGGATGGTTTCCACTTTGGGATCGGTCATGCTCCGTGGAAAAGTGCCACTTTGCTGGTCAAGCTTCTTAATGCCAAACCAACTTCATATTGTGTCCGGAGGCTGCATTTTTTGACGGAACGTAGCCCTGCAACCTGGTGGTTCCTCCAGCAGTGTCGCCACGCCCAAAAGATTTTGGAGGCATCTTGTGCCGGCCGTGCCTTTCCCGCTGCACTGACACTTGACCTTGAAAGGTTCTTTCAGCAACCGTGGGTGACGTTGAGTCCCCATTGGGAACTGCGGCATGCACTTTGTGATTTCCTTGTTAGTGCAGCATTCCAGTTTGACAAAGAAGTAAATACACCTCGACCACTGTACAAGTTTTACCGTGCCGGTGAACTCGTCTCCAAGTGTATGAGGTGGAAATAGCCGGTAAGTAGCAAGCCTAAGTTGTCCGTGCTTTTCTTTCCTGAACATAGAACTTACATGACAATGCATGCGTATTTTGCAAAATAAATTAGGGCTTGGAGGCAATCTTGACAAGGACTCAGAAGAAGAGGTAAGAATCAATCGACACCGTCAGATGTAAACAGGTAAAAAGCACGAGTAGAAAAAACTAACCATGAACGTGTTTCGTCTTGCAGTACGCAGATCTTGCAGCACCTCCTAGACCCACAGCCGTCGCACCTCCTGCACCTGCACCCGCACCTCCTGCACCCGCACCCGCACCCGCAGCACCTCCTGCACCCGCACCCGTTGCACCTCCTGCACCTGCACCTGCGGCACCTCCTGCACTCGCTGCAATTGCAGCTTCTGGTGCTACACCTCTTGCGCACCCTTCTGTTCTTGCTGCTGAAGCCCCTGCTGAAGCCCTTGCTGAAGCCCCTACTGAAGCCCCTACTGAAGTTCCTTCCCGTGCTCAGGCCCCTGCTGAATCCCCTGCTCAAGCTCCTGCTGAATCCCTTTCTGGAGCCCCAGCTGAAGCCCCTGCTGAAGCCCCTATTAAAGCCCCTGCTGAAGCCCCTGCTGAAGCCCTTGCTGAAGCCCCTACTGAAGCCCCTACTGAAGTTCCTTCCCGTGCTCAGGCCCCTGCTGAATCCCCTGCTCAAGCTCCTGCTGAATCCCTTTCTGGAGCCCCAGCTGAAGCCCCTGCTGAAGCCCCTATTAAAGCCCCTGCTGAAGCCCCTGCTGAAGCCCTTGCTGAAGCCCCTGCTAAAGCCCCTGCTGAACGTGAACCGGGCACTGAACCCCCTCATGAAGCCGGTGCTAGCATCCCTGCTATAGCCCCTACTGTGTCTATCCCTGCTCCTTACGTCCCTGCCGGAACAACCTCGGTCGTCACCGGCCCTGCCGTTTCACCGTCTGCTGTGGGTAGAGTTGTTACGGCATAAGCGTGTTTGTGGGTTTCCGGAAGTGGAGCGCCGTCCGAAGGACACCCGATAGAGGTGAGTGGTGCATGACCTCATCCTTGATAACTCCTGTGTCTGTCTTGAATCTTTTCATCCATTTCTTCTTCCATCGTTGTGTTTGACGTTTTTTTAGGACACTCGTCACGAAGGTCTGAACACTGGCCTTGGCGGCCCTGTGGAAGGTTCCATCTTTTCTGAGACAATTTTTTTGAGTTACAGAATGCTGATTTTCACAAACAATGTACAGAATAAATGGAGCAATATCTGACAGTCATTTGTCTTGCAAGTTCTAAATCAACTTGTGAGTTGATTTGATCCGGCACCATTGCCTTTCAACGTATTTTCCGATTACATATTGGGGAATTTAGACTGTGGACAACATCAGACGGGTGTCGGCACAGAAGGAGATCCTGAGATAACCGGTGCTTTACATACGACTCGTGCGGAGGGAGCTGGAAAGGGTGCAGCTGGCATTCTTTCGGGTCAATATTCAATGAAGAACTTGGAAGGAGGAGGGAACCACAAGCCAGAACCTGCTGCTGTCGTCTTGATGATGGCTCAAGATCTACAAGTGTACACGGAGCAATTTGAGCAAGAGTTCCACAATTGGTACAACCATAGGAAGGCGATTGTTCGGAACATGAAGAGCCTTGTTGGACAGGGACAGAAGCTAGCTATGAGACGTAAGTTGTAATCTTTCGTGTTTCACCGTGACCATTGTGTGGACATGTAGGGGATCTCTGAAATCTTGTGTGAACTCACGTGCAGATGATGTGGACTTAGAAGCATGGATCAAGATAGTGGAAATGATAAAGCAAAAGACCAAGGTATATGCAAAACGGATTGCACTAGCCTTCCAAAGATTCCGAGATGAATATTGACATAGAAACAAAACCTTCTCTGCAGGTGTTCACTGACTCATATCAAGATGCTGCTGTTGTTCTTGAAAAGGGGGCTGCAGCTGGAAGGATGTTGGAGGTCAATGATGGTATAGGAACCAAAGCGACATGCGGTAAGGAAATGTGATTAGGGATCATTACGTGAAGGACTATTTTTGTTCTTCAACATGATTTTCTGAAGTATTCTAACTGTTTTTCAGGGAGGACGAAGAAGGACGAGGACCTCCGAAGGAAGGCCAGAGTGAAGAGTCGCAGAAAAGCCTTCCAATTCTGACCCGGGGTCAGAGAAGGGCCTTGGAAAAGTAGGACAGGCCCTGGAGGAGACAACCTCTTGGACGGGGTGGGAAGCAGACTAGGACAGGTGTATGTTGTCGTGCTTAAGTGAGGAATGATTGAATATCATGCATTGATAACAGTTTTCACATGGTCTTCAACAAAGCTTTTGATTTCAAGTCTTTCATCCATCAGAAATTTTCAGGAATGTACCTGTAACTTTGATTATATGTCCAATACACCTGCAATGTTCTTGACATAGACCTTGTAGTCCTCCATTGCTTGTTAGTCGAACGTCATGTCCCTATTAGTTCATGGAATGAACGTGAAGCTCCCACATAGTCAATGATGGGAACTGCGTGCTCCTACATTGTTCTTGACGTTTCTACGACGTGAAAATTCATGATGATACTCTCTTGTACTTCAAAACCTTGAACCGCTGTGTCCGTCACGACGTGAAGACGTTCACTATTCAGAATTATGTTGTGTCACTATGGACCCCATCCACAGCCAGGTGGATGTACTTCGAACAAATATTCGTAACATTGAAAATTAGATGTACAAAGTCCACACCGCTCTTGGCGTGGACCTTGTAATCCATCATCGTTCAATGGTGCACATAGCGTAGCATTCATACTTAGTTCATGATTTGAACCTTAGGCTCATCGTTGATGTGGACCTTGGGCTCCTACATCGTTCATGATGTCACTTCCACATGCACATTCATGCTAAAACATCTCGACCTTGCCAACCTTTTGCCACTGCATCCTTCATGACGTGACGATGACCACGATTCAAATGTTACGTCATGCTGCTATGGACCCCATCCAGAGCCAGGTCAATGTGCTTCGACAAATGCTTGAAAGCATGCACATGAAAGGAGTACTCCTGCATCATTCATTGGTTGAAGCTCGTGTTCCTACTTCGTTCATGATATGAGCCTTCTTCTCCTACAACTNCGACGTTCACTGTTCAAATTTTGTGTTGCACTGCTATGTGGCTGCTTCCAAGGCCAGGTCTATGTACTTCGACCATAACTTGGGGGGGAAATGATGTAATGATGGGGTGTGCTATCATTGAAATGTAAACACGATGAAGTGTTTCTGATTGTATGTACATATGTAAGAGCAATTGATGGTGCATGTTTGAAGATGAGCTGTCTCATTTGTTGATTTTAAGTGATGTTTGGGAAAATTGATAATGTGAAAAGTAGTTTCGTGATATGAGGCAGTCTTCATATAATGTTGCTTGTGCACTAGTGAAGTTATCCTGGGTTTCATATTGTACCTCAAAATGTAAAGTACGAAGCAAATGGAGGAATACTTTAACATTNGCAGGTGCGACAGCTGAATTGCGACTGACGTCAATAAAACGATGACTGACATCAGCAATTGGTTGGCTTCGTAAGCCAAATCCCCTGGCCGACAATCCATCGGTGCCGTTGGATCCGTTGTACCCATCCAAGCCAACAATCAGTTGGCTTTGTAAGCTAAGTCCCTTGGCCTACGATCCATTGGACCAGCCATGGTAGCTGACGAATGAGGCCTAGCTAGGAAGAGCGTCAACCCAGAGATGTGGTCTGCAACAAGGTTGTTTGTCAGTGTTGTGTAGGTACATTACATTGCGAGTCTTGTTTCTCATGGTCCTTGTGTCGTAAAGCAACTGTGTGGTGTGTGAAGGAACGTGTCCTGCATTCCTCCCCTGGTTTCAGAAGTTTGTGTGTGAAATGGAGTCAGTTAAGAACTCGGGTGAGAGTGACTCTCGTGATTCATACAGGTCAAATTCCCATCCTCCCTCTCCTGCAGCTGTGGAAGAGGGTGGTACTAAGAATCCAACAGCAACGGCGAGTGATAAGGGCAAAGAGAAGGTCCCAGACGACTGGAATGAGGGAAGAAGTCCTCTTCCAGATGAAGCTGGCCCGAGTGATTGGTATGCGAGAGGAGGTTACAAACATTCAACAACAGCCGAGAGACAAGCATTGCAGATTGAGGCAGACAAGAAGTATGCAGAGGAGCTCGATGCACCAATTGACNGATGCGTAACTTGCTGAGAGATGGACCAGGTGAGGTATGGTTTGAAAAAGGTCCCCTGCACCCAGTAAAGCTTGAGTTTAAGATTCTCTTGTATGCGGTATATGGGGGAAGGGCGTTGAACATGGGCAGTGCATTTTATGCATACCTTTACTATGGGTTTGAAGGCGGATCTGTGTGGCCTCTGGAGTTGGAGATGCTAGTGGACAAAATTGCGTGATATGGGGCGGTGTTGTGGCGGCAGCAGCAAGGAGGCTTGACTGGCAACCAACTTGCGGGTCTGTGCCATTGTTTTGAAGACAAAAGGTGGTCTAGTGGCACGTGGATGCGTGGTTTTGTGTGGGAGCCAAGTTTCTGTTGTTTGAAGTTGAATAAGGAAGCAAACACAAAGTTGCCGTCTCCATCATACCTTTTTTGGGCAAGGAGCATCAGTGAGCAAGCGGTGGAAGGAGAACACAAATTCCAGCTACGAATTGGTAAAGTCGCAGAATTCGTCTGTGAGGCCTTGGCCAAGTCTAACTTCTACAGTACGAGAGAATTTGGCAAACAATGGGTTACAAAAAGGATATTCGATTGAAGCCAAACCTCATCAGCTTCATGGACTGGTGGGAGGGTTTGTCAAGCTATCGGACCAGTGTGAAAGAGTTGAAGCGTCACTATGTACAGAAGTTCAACAAGGTGATGGACGATGAGGAAAGGACAAAGAAGGATGCGAATGATGAGGAGAAGGATGGACAGAAGGAGGATGATGAGGGTGGGGATGGTGATGGCCGGAAAAGGAAGAGGTAGTGTTCTATGTTGCAACAGTGCGATGCATCAGCTACTTTCAACATGATGAATACGTTGGCAAGTGTTACATTTCTCTAGTGCAAGAAATTTGTATACATGGTGGAATGTAGTGAAGCATTGTAGGTTGATGTCAATGGCATGATCAACTCATGACATCATTTGTTGTTGGTCCACTTCCCTCATGCATGGTACCATGATTTCATCTTAGTTGGTTACATTGGCCTCTTTGTCCATGTGGTTGCCTCCTTTTGTAACACTCACAAGGTTTTCTAGGATACGTTCTGGAAATTTGTAAGGTGCACTTTGGAGGAGTATTGTAATTCAGTGATGTAGCGGGAAACACATGGATCTTCAATGCACTTGTAGAGAAGATAATACTTGTAATGAGGCACTGTAGATGTAATGTATGTTCTAATACATGCTGGATTGAAGACAAAATTATAAGGCAGTAATCAAAGCCGACATGTCTGTTGAAATGATGCTCCTCACCATGGCAGGAGTGACTCCAAAAAGGAACACCAAAAAGATAAGCCTTAGTGGCTTAGTGGTTAATGGTGTCCACCTCTAGAGGCAGGGGCCCGGGTTCAAGTCCCACAAGATGAAATTCTGCCCTGCCTCAAGGGAGGTGGAAAATAGATGCCAGGAAGCTAGCTCAACCTCTAGAGTTCCTCTTTAAGTTTCTAGAAGGCCAGGTGAGGGTCCAGGAAGGTGGCACACCTTCTAGAAGGGGTGACTTGTCCTACAAGGCATCTAGAGGTGTCTTGGTCTTCTGGACACCTTCCCTCCTACTAGAAGCAAGCTGAGGAATCTAGGAAGGGGCAGAAGCTTCTAGAGGAGGGAAGGGATGCCTTCCTAGGTGGGAAAAGGACAGCCTACCAAGGGCCACTCTAGAAGCCATAGAATCTGCTAGGAAGCTCCAAATCTGGCATGCTTTGGTGTTCTGGAAAGCTTAGATCAGTGGCTATAAAATGCCACTGCTTGTGAGCCTTGATCAAGTGTTAATTCCCATCCAATTGAGGCCAAAACTATTGCCTCACTCTCTGACCAGATTTTGCCATCCTTGGAACCAGTTGCCTCCATAGTTTCAGTCTCTCCAAAAACAGTTGGTGGTGTGAACCAGCCACTGCTAGGGACCCTCCAGGGTGCACACTCACCCTCAGGCCAACANCTAGAGGCAGGGGCCCGGGTTCAAGTCCCACAAGATGAAATTCTGCCCTGCCTCAAGGGAGGTGGAAAATAGATGCCAGGAAGCTAGCTCAACCTCTAGAGTTCCTCTTTAAGTTTCTAGAAGGCCAGGTGAGGGTCCAGGAAGGTGGCACACCTTCTAGAAGGGGTGACTTGTCCTACAAGGCATCTAGAGGTGTCTTGGTCTTCTGGACACCTTCCCTCCTACTAGAAGCAAGCTGAGGAATCTAGGAAGGGGCAGAAGCTTCTAGAGGAGGGAAGGGATGCCTTCCTAGGTGGGAAAAGGACAGCCTACCAAGGAGCACTCTAGAAGCCATAGAATCTGCTAGGAAGCTCCAAATCTGGCATGCTTTGGTGTTCTGGAAAGCTTAGATCAGTGGCTATAAAATGCCACTGCTTGTGAGCCTTGATCAAGTGTTAATTCCCATCCAATTGAGGCCAAAACTATTGCCTCACTCTCTGACCAGATTTTGCCATCCTTGGAACCAGTTGCCTCCATAGTTTCAGTCTCTCCAAAAACAGTTGGTGGTGTGAACCAGCCACTGCTAGGGACCCTCCTGAGTGCACACTCACCCTCAGGCCAACAATGTCAACCATGACATGGTTGGCATTTTGTGACAGGTACAGTGAATAAAGATTTTGCATGTGTAAGATTTAAGGGATACAAAACTTCAGTAGCGTGGTTCAGCATGTTCATACATGTTGTCAACAGATGTACCAAGTACAATTGAGAGCAGGTAGTATAACACTGAATTCAGTACTTTTTATCATCATGGCTTCATAGCATCATATACATGAAGGCTTCTTCATAGTGCGTGTGAACATCTACAGCCAGCGATCACGGTGTACAAGACAAAGGTTCCATTCGACACACCCACGTTCCATATTTGAAACAATCATTGAGGAATGGAAGGTTTCATAGTGCGTGTGAGATCTCAAACGGTTCAAACCACCAAATTTTAATGGAATTCATGAGGTTGTAGATCACTACCATCCGCCCGCTTGTTTTCTTCAACCAAAAATCTAGCCTCAATTATACTTGGCCACCGCAGAACTCTGCGACGGAAAGTTTTTGCTCCGAAAAGTGCCTTTGCGGCAAAGTCGGCATGCCGCAGAACTGGGTCAGAACATGCGGAGCCAATCGGGGGGGTCCCCGCCTCCTTTGCCGTGGACCTGCCGTCAACAGTAGTATTGCGGTGGCCGCTCTTTTTTTTGCTCGAGCCACATCAGATCGCAATCGCTTCGCAATGCCATGTCAGCTCGCAACTCTGACCTTACCGCCCGCGCCTTCTCTGCCGTGCTGCAAACCGGCAAGTGTGGACCAACGCTTAGCAGTAACAGGTCCTCGGTTCAAGGCCTTGAACCTGTTCCCTCTCAATGACAGAATCACAAAAGAATCATGATTTTGGCGTGAAATCAATGCAACCCTAGAATCAACAGCAAAATCACAGTGCCGGTTCACCCCCTGCATTGGTGCTCCGCACACGTCGAAACGGGCCAAGTCATTGGTGCATTCCTGCCCGGTACGGTTGATGTTCACAAGCTCACAGGTTGATTGCAACGGGCCTAGCCGCATGAAATCCGTAGCGCATGTTTTTCGCCCATAAGAGGACGTTTAAGAACGGTTGTCTGACTTGGAGGTAATCACTGATTGGCAACGGGTTCTGCAGCGATGGACAAAGACGATGGACAATGTACTGCTGAAGACAAGTAAGCTGTGATGGCAAAGGCAACAGGAAAGCAGAAAGTTTCAGATACAACACCAGAGCAAAGACGGCCGTAACCATGTGTCCCCGGTCCTAGCAAATGGTACATGAGAGAGGAAACACCCAGATTGACAGCAGCTGAGAGGGTATTGGCTCAAGAAGAAGCAGATAGGAAGTATGCCAAGCAACTGCAGGAAGCCGAGCTTGTGGCCAATGAAAAAAGGGCATTTCAGCTGCAGATTGGCTTACCACCGGAGACTCCTCCAGGAGGGTACAACATGCAGCAAGTGGCTGCAATGCCCCCATTGGAGAGGGCACGTCTGGAGCAGGTTCTAGAAGAGGAAAGTGGAGACACTTTTCATTTGTTATTACCAGCGAATGCAGCAAGAGCACATGCTGTTGCTCTAGGAAAAATTGTATCTCTACGAGAGATTGTTGTTCCTCACATTGAAGCACGGGGACAAGTTGTTGGTCCTCCATTGGGTCATTTTCCTCGTTGGCCATGTGGTACGTCTGGTTCTGATGCGGTGTTCAACAGTTTTGTGGAAGACGCAGTGGAAGCAACACCGTTCCCTAGTCTGGTGACTCCATCGCAGAAGAGCAAAGAATTTCAGAAAGAGTGCTTAGTTGTAACAGGACGAGATCCTAGAGATTTTGTCAAACATGTTTGGCAGTTGTAACGGTGAAAGAACCTAGACATTCTGTCAATTTGTGTGGTGCTGCTGGAGTCGAGGATGGAAAGAGGATGATTGTACTTGCAGAAGGTGGTGCTGCTGATGACTGCAACACATTCATCTGAGTCGGAAGTAATTTGTTCACCATTCCACCAAGAAGAGACCGTCTGCTGCCAGGTGATCCAATCATGCGTGACTCCTTGAGAAGGGAGTGGCTGGTTAGTGCAAGTCAAGAACCCGCACGCAGGCAACACCAGGTGATTGGAAGGAATTCTGGCGCGGGTGAAGATGCTGACATCCCCGACCAAGACTCTCAGGCGGCAAGAATCTGAAGAAGGCTTCGTGAAGAAACCGTCAAAGAACGTCAGTACCAGCAGTAGAGGGCTACACGTGTAGACCACCTAGAATCTGGAGGCGAGCTGAGGGCTCGTGCAAAGATGGAGTCTCAACTAACCGACATCTGGGAAGATGAGGACTGCGCTCGTTTCCAAGGTATGAAATGGTCTCACGTTACTTCATTCGTGCCAGTGATCTAACTGCTAGTGATGTTTCTTCCACCGTTACAACTGCCAAACATGCTTCTGCTACAGTTTTAACTGCTATGGTTGCAGCTGCCAGTCTTGTAAATGGTAGTGTTACAAATGGCAGCATTGATTTGGTGACTTGCGTTTGTTTATTTTCTCTCAATTTCAGGACGACAGCTAAGTGGTTCTGGAACTGCTGCATCAAATGAGAAACCAATGGAAGGCATTGGACCGTAAGTGCATGGGTAGATGGGTTATTGCTTTGGATTGTTCTTTTATTCTGCTTGCGATTAAGTATGGTTTTGATGTGTTGTATGCAGTGTGGAAGAAGAGGTTGTTCGAGCTCTACTCAGGGATGACGCAGGCAAGTGATGGTGGACGAGTCCAACATCAACACCTTATAGGGCGGAATTAGCAATTCGTGTGTACGCAGTGTATGCTGGGAGGGAGTTGAACATGGGCAGTGCTTTTTATGCATACCTGTACCATGGTTTCGAGGGGGGGTTTTGTGGCCTCTTGATCTGGAGATTATGGTGGACAAGATCACGCAGTACAGTGTAGTGTTGTGGAGGCAACGTGAAGGCGGACTACGTGGCAACCGGCCTGCTGGGCTATGGCATCGGTTTGAGGAAAAGATGTGGGTCAGGAGCACCTGGATGCGTGGATTTGTGTGGGAGCCAACGTTTTGGAGTTTAAGCTGGAATTTTGAGAAGAGGTTGACTCTACCATCGCCGACTTACCTGTTCTGGGCGAGAGGCATCAGCGAGCAAGCGGTGAAAGCTGCTCACTGTTTTCAGGCTCATCTTGCACAAGTTGCACAGTAGGTGACAGAGCAGTGGGCAGAGTTGCTGCTCAACAACTTGGAAGACGCTTATCAATCTTTAGGGCAGGCCTTTGCAAGACGGTGTAGGGATTCAGAAGGCATGAACTACACGGANAGCAATCGGTGAAAGCTGCTCACTGTTTTCAGGCTCATCTTGCACAAGTTGCACAGTAGGTGACAGAGCAGTGGGCAGAGTTGCTGCTCAACAACTTGGAAGACGCTTATCAATCTTTAGGGCAGGCCTTTGCAAGACGGTGTAGGGATTCAGAAGGCATGAACTACACGGACAGGATGGAGTTGGTTGGATGGGTCAGAAACCGTTGGAGGTTGTTTATGAGGGTGTGTATCAAGATGCTTAACAAGTTGAGGACAGATGATGAAAGGTTGAAAGAAGATACGCGTGAGGGTAGTGAAGATGATGAACACATGAGGAAAAGGAGGGAGTAAGTTTGGTATTATAGTCGACATGTTGTGGATCATCATTGCGTACTTTTAGGTTGCAAGACAATGGAAGATCAATTGTGATCGTGGCTCATGCTCTTTGTCTCAAACGAGGCGTACAACTGTGTGCTGTGTACTTTGTTTGCTACAAATGGCCGTCTTATTGTTTTTTGTATCCCCTAGATATATGTCAAGGCCAGTTGATTTTTGTACTGGTGCATGTTGTGGCTAGCACTTAGTGTGTGCAACTTATGTGTTGTTGCAAAATGTTGGTGAATGTTAGTAAACATGTACTCCAATAACTGATGTTGACGATGAGACAGTTCGACCCGTCGTTGTGATGTGTCTCATGCAGTACAAGAGATGATATCCTTTGACTTCTACTTAAGGACGGGCCAGCTGAGTCTTGGTGGACTGTTCCACTGTCAACGCCATTGACGGTGGAGTTTCGTGCGTTTTCAGTCTACGGTGGAAGAGATTTGAACATGGGTCGTGCATTTTACGCGTACCTCTACCATGGTTTTGAGGGTGGTCGTTTGTGGCCCCTAGATTTGGAGTTATTGCTGGACAAGATTGCGCAGGAAGATGCAGTGCTGTGGAGGCAACGCCGAGGAGGACTGCGTGGCAACCGGCCTGCTGGGCTGTGACGTCCGTTTGAAGACAAGATGTGGACCAGGGGCACTTGGATGCGCGGATTTGTGTGGGAGCCGACGTTCTGGAAGTCAAGCTGGAACTACGACGGCGAGGCAATACTGCCATGACCGTCATATCTGTTTTGGGCTAGAAGAATCACTGAGCAAGTGGTGAAGGCTGCCTTCTCTTTTCAACAGCAGCTTGCACGAGTTGCAAGCTACGTGAAAGAACAGTTGGCAAAGGCCTTGTTCATCAGCATGGGTCATAGGGAGGGGTCACATTCCGAATGCAGTTACGTGGACGAGATGGAGAGGCAGGCTGTGATCCAACGCTTACACAGGTTGAGACGGAGAGATGCAGTTGCAGCCAACAAAGGGCGCAAAACAGATACGGAGAGGCTGAGGGAGGATAAAGGGGATAGAGATTCTGAAGACAATGAGGACAGGAGGAAAAGGAGGTGAAAGTAGGGTGACCGTTTGAATGGCCTTGTTGATCATTAGACACCTTGTGTCCAGAGAAAAAACTTGGACAATGTGTGTGCTTCACTCAACATTGGTGCATACCTCTTGCCTATGATATGTTTTGTTGATTAAAAAGCATTGCTTTTGGTACTCTACTCTCATTCACAAGTGTATGTGATGGTCAACTACATTCACATCTGTCTGAGTACTGCTCTGTGATGATGTCCATTTGTGACTTTCATGAGCTCAAAAGGGTAGTGTGTCTACACCTGTGTCACTAATTGGTTGTGTAATTACCTGTGGTTAAAAGAAGAAAAGATGCCACGTACTTGCTGTGAGGCTTATTGACGGAGCGTGTAGTCAGTAATTCCACATGATAGCCCGTTGCATCAGCTGTTGAATGAAGATTGCACCTGGGGTCATACAACACGTGTCTAATGTCTTGATGTAGATGAAGCATCGACAAATATCTTCCAGTGATGTGACCAGTAAGCAATTCAGATGAAAGAGCAGTGGATGTAGAACTCTACTCTTTGTACTCTACACTGACACTTAGTGCATTGCATTGTTCATGACGGGACATCGTTGTTGTAAAGAGATGTCGCACATTGATGACGTCCATGAAGTGCCTCATGCCTGAACATCGTTCATGACGTCTGAACACACTGTGGTAACCCTACGGAGCCCAAGTGCCTGCAGTTTTTGCCTCGTTCATGATACAACAATGACATTTGTGACGAGACNAGGCCTTTGCAAGACGGTGTAGGGATTCAGAAGGCATGAACTACACGGACAGGATGGAGTTGGTTGGATGGGTCAGAAACCGTTGGAGGTTGTTTATGAGGGTGTATATCAAGATGCTTAACAAGTTGAGGACAGATGATGAAAGGTTGAAAGAAGATACGCGTGAGGGTAGTGAAGATGATGAACACATGAGGAAAAGGAGGGAGTAAGTTTGGTATTATAGTCGACATGTTGTGGATCATCATTGAGTACTTTTAGGTTGCAAGACAATGGAAGATCAATTGTGATCGTGGCTCATGCTCTTTTTCTCAAACGAGGCATACAACTGTGTGCTGTGTACTTTGTTTGCTACAAATGGCCGTCTTATTGTTTTTTGTATCCCCTAGATATATGTCAAGGCCAGTTAATTTTTGTACTGGTGCATGTTGTGGCTAGCACTTAGTGTGTGCAACTTATGTGTTGTTGCAAAATGTTAGTGAATGTTAGTAAACATGTACTCCAATAACTGATGTTGACGATGAGACAGTTTGACCCGTCGTTGTGATGTGTCTCATGCAGTACAAGAGATGATATCCTTTGACTTCTACTTAAGGACGGGCCAGCTGAGTCTTGGTGGACTGTTCCACTGTCAACGCCATTGACGGTGGAGTTTCGTGTGTTTTCAGTCTACGGTGGAAGAGAGTTGAACATGGGTCGTGCATTCTACGCGTACCTCTACCATGGTTTTGAGGGTGGTCGTTTGTGGCCCCTAGATTTGGAGTTATTGCTGGACAAGATTGCGCAGGAAGATGCAGTGCTGTGGAGGCAACGCCGAGGAGGACTGCGTGGCAACCGGCCTGCTGGGCTGTGACGTCCGTTTGAAGACAAGATGTGGGCCAGGGGCACTTGGATGCGCGGATTTGTGTGGGAGCCGACGTTCTGGAAGTCAAGCTGGAACTACGACGGCGAGGCAATACTGCCATGACCGTCATATCTGTTTTGGGCTAGAAGTATCACTGAGCAAGTGGTGAAGGCTGCCTTCTCTTTTCAACAGCAGCTTGCAGGAGTTGCAAGCTACGTGAAAGAACAGTTGGCAAAGGCCTGGTTCATCAGCATGGGTCATAGAGAGGGGTCACATTCCGAATGCAGTTACGTGGACGAGATGGAGAGGCAGGCTGTGATCCAACGCTTACACAGGTTGAAACGGAGAGATGCAGTTGCAGCCAACAAAGGGCGCAAAACAGATACGGAGAGGCTGAGGGAGGATAAAGGGGATAGAGGTTCTGAAGACAATGAGGACAGGAGGAAAAGGAGGTGAAAGTAGGGTGACCGTTTGAATGGCCTTGTTGATCATTAGACACCTTGTGTCCAGAGAAAAAACTTGGACAATGTGTGTGGTTCACTCAACATTGGTGCATACCTCTTGCCTATGATATGTTTTTTTGATTAAAAAGCATTGCTTTTGGTACTCTACTCTCATTCACAAGTGTATGTGATGGTCAACTACATTCACATCTGTCTGAGTACTGCTCTGTGATGATGTCCATTTGTGAATTTCATGAGCTCAAAAGGGTAGTATGTCTACACCTGTGTCACTAATTGGTTGTGTAATTGCCTGTGGTTAAAAGAAGAAAAGATGCCACGTACTTGCTGTGAGGCTTATTGACGGAGCGTGTAGTTAGTAATTCCACATGATAGCCCGTTGCATCAGCTGTTGAATGAAGATTGCACCTGGGGTCATACAACACGTGTCTAATGTCTTGATGTAGATGAAGCATCGACAAACATCTTCCAGTGATGTGACCAGTAAACAATTCAGATGAAAGAGCAGTGGATGTAGAACTCTACTCTTTGTACTCTACACTGACACTTAGTGCATTGCATCGTTCATGACGGGACATCGTTGTTGTAAAGAGATGTCGCACATTGACGACGTCCATGAAGTGCCTCATGCCTGAACATCGTTCATGACGTCTGAACACACTGTGGTAACCCTACGGAGCCCAAGTGCCTGCAGTTTTTGCATCGTTCATGACGGGACATCGTTTTTGTAAAGAGATGTCGCACATTGACGACGTCCATGAAGTGCCTCATGCCTGAACATCGTTCATGACGTCTGAACACACTGTGGTAACCCTACGGAGCCCAAGTGCCTGCAGTTTTTGCCTCGTTCATGATACAACAATGACATTTGTGACGAGACGTCGTGGCACTATAAAGTTCATCGAGTACCTTGTGTCGCTGCATCATTCATCTCAGTACCAGAGATATCACAGAGTGTTTGCAGTACTTCTACGTCCATCAGGTGCCTGGTGTTTTTCCATCATCAATGACGTGACATTGTTGACACAACGAAACGTTGTACCCCTATGGAGCCCATCAAGTGCCTTGTGTCCCAGCATCGATCATGACGTGGCGGAGTCATCTCTCTAAGACGGCGTAGGCCTACGGGCTTATTAAAGGCCTAGAGAGTCTACCTCATTCATGACATGACTGCTGTCACAATGTGATGTGGTCACATTCCGAAGCCCAACAAGTGCCTGGTGTTCCTACCGCGTCATGATGCTATAGTGCTGACAGCCATATTGAGACGTCATGAGGTCACGACACCGTCAAGGAAACGTCGGACGGCTTTGTAGTAATTGGGGAGCCTTGTGTTTCTACCTCGTTCATAACAAGACCTTGACTTGCATTGGGCAGCTACACTGTTCACGACGACACGTTTCGCAACAAATTCACCAAGTACCTTGTGCCGCAACGTTGTTTCTGAAGCAAGAATCCGCTTCAACAGTGCGACGTGGTATCCCTCCAGAATACATAGATTACACGATGC
This sequence comes from Penium margaritaceum, assembly GCA_023375785.1. NCBI lineage: Eukaryota > Viridiplantae > Streptophyta > Zygnematophyceae > Desmidiales > Peniaceae > Penium > Penium margaritaceum. The sequence continues at coordinate 137,269 of SZWC01005975.1, forward strand.
TTCTACCTTGTTTGTGACGTGACAGCGTTGCTGTAAAAAGACGTCACAAAGTGACGATGTCCATGAAGCGCATCATCCTTCACCACTGTTCATGTCTGTTCCATTCTGTAGTTTCTGCCTAATTCATGAGTTAACAATGACATTCATGACGAAACGTTGTGTCACTATAATGATCAAAACACCTTGTGTTGCTGCATCGTTCATCTCAATGCCAAAGCTGCAACCGAGACGTCGACGTACTACTACGTCCGTGAGGTGCCTGGTGTTTGGCCAGCAGTCATGAACAGGCACTGTTGCCACAACGAAACGTCGTAGCCCCACGGAGCCCATCAAGTACCCTGTGTCACAGCAACATTTATGACGTGACAGAGTCGTTTCAATGGAGACGTCGTCTGCCTACGAGCTCATTAAAGGCCTTGTCTCCTCGTTCATGACATGACCGCTTACTATCATAGTGAGACGTGGTTCCATTACGGAGCTCAACAAGTGCTTGGTGGTCCTCACGCGTTCATGATGCTATAGCGCTGCCACCGCAACATCGTAAACCTACAAAGCTCGTTAAGTACCTGGTGTTTCTATCTCATTTATGATGAATGTTGCATATGTGGTTTATGCTTGCTTGCTGTGTCCAGTTCACTAGTTGGCTATCACATACCTAATGATTTATGTGCAACTGTAAAGGGGCTAAAAATGTCCACAAATGGCATTTCCACTGTCGATGTTCCATCAGTTACAGTTCTAGTGGACATGTTTAAAGACATTTGCCACTGGGTTATCATGTCAAAAAATGGGTAGTCATCAACATCTCCGCAACATCATCTCCGTCGTCGTCACCCATCTCCCAAACTGGGTAGTCATCAACAGAGAGAGCAATGGGATTGGAAGGAGCATTGACCGCTTCTTTGAGCTCCGCATCAGGAACATAACAGTAAATCCTGTTCTTGTTCTTCTGCAAGTTCCAGTATGCAAACACCAGCCAGGTCATCTCCATGAAGTTTTTGATGTTGTATGTGTAGCTCTTGAGTGAAAAATGCCGTATAAACCTGTTCACCTGCTCGTTGGCAGAAGTGTTTACACCTGCAAAGCCACTGTCACTGATTACCCAACCATATTGGTATGCCAAAACATGAGTTGACAAGACTCAAGGCATGATAACGGGAGGCATACCTAAGAGATGGGTGTACAAATAAGGACTGAATGCTGGTGAAAACTCATGTTTAGTAGACTCTTGGTGACTGTAGTGAAATTGGTCGCACAGAATATCGTGGACGCAACCATTGATGGCTGCCGTCGTAGAGCATACGCATAAATTTTGCAGGCATTGTCATAAAAAACGTACTTTGGTCTTTCTCCATTGCTGAACCTTGTCATGAGTGTGGTAAAAACATCACTTGGAGATTCACCTCCGCACATTACATGAAATCCATAAATTACCATTGTTGAAGGTGAGGGCAGACAATGGTGAAGATACCCATTGTTGCATGCTGGGGGGGGCAATCAGGATTTTCAGCACCACACTTTGCATCATGTTGAGAATTTATGCTCTAGCCATCTTCCCGCTCAAGGTCTGCAAACAAGGGCCACATTTTCTTCAAACTCCACTCTGGGTAGCACACTGTTGCAACTGGTAGCTCTGGACCGTGAACTCCAGGAATCACCACATCATACAAAACGGAGGTATTCTGCTTGCTTCATCAGAGGCAAAAAACACAACATGAAATCAGGAATAGAACGGCACAACACTCACGTTTATCACGTGAGTTGCATAGCGGGCCACAAAGAGTTGATAGAAGTCTTCTGGTTGCTGGCGGCAATCTGTTTCTGGCCTCAGCCCAACATGATCCATCCATATCCCCCTCGTGCTCCAACAATACTGCACCAATGTGGCTATCGAAAACCTTAGCCACAATAGGCACATGGTCCACTACACGTTACCACCATTGCAGAGTCATCATTTCGGGGTTGATGAGCAGCTCTTGGAGGTTGTCTGGACCTTCTCCGTGAAACAAACAAAGTTCAGTTCCCCATGCACCGAGGGAGTAAACAAGAT
>SZWC01005976.1:61622-74597 GCA_023375785.1 Penium margaritaceum
ATCAATGACGCGTCCACTGCTCCCTCGCGTTCTTCCCCTGCACCCCTTCAAGAGAGAGAACTGACAGTCTCTGTCCCCCTTTCCGTCCCGGCCAGCACTCACAGTCGAGTTTTTTGTTTTTCAACGGGATGGCGTTGCCGACGATGGCCTGCACCTCCTCCAGTTTCTTCGAGTTGCCCGTCACAAACGTCACGTCTCTCAACCTCCTCCCAACGGCACCGGCAGCTGCCGCTGCGGCAGTGGCGCTCGCTGTGCCCGCCGACGCCATCGCAGCCAGCTGCATGAGCAATTCCTCCTCCACGGAGAATGAGCAGCAGCAGCAGCAGCAGCAGCAGCAGCAGCAGCAGCAGCAGCAGGAACAGACGTGGGGGCACCACAATCATCAGAAACGACAAGTCTCGCGTTCCAGTATGACTTTCTTCAGTATTCGATGATGTAAACAGCCCGCCACGTCGGCGTGGACGTTCGCAGCCGGACGCGAGATCTCGCGTCCGGTTGCGAACCCGCCAAGAGGATTTTCGATTCTTCGTGAAGTTTTGGCGGTCGATGAAAAGTTTATCTTTGATTCGAGCCAAAGCGCGGTCTTCGAAATGGTTAACTTCACCTAAAGAAAGTGGCCCGATGTATGGTGAAGTAAGGATTCTCTCACTGAAATTCAGTAAAATAAGGATTGTCCTATTCAGAGTTACATCGAACAAATCTTTGAACCATCAATCAATCTGCTATTTTCCTGAAAAAACAAAAGTTGAACTTGTAAATGCAAACCGATGTTCACCACCGTCCAGATCGCTTGGTCATGTCGTGACTAATCAAAGGCGTGGCGACACGCCGGTCTAGAGGGTGCAAAATCGAGTGCTACGGTTCAAACTTGCGCAAGCGTAAAGCAATTGATGTATTTCAGTGATGAAATCAAAGAAAAGGAAACAAAATAGGTGGTTAATGCAGGATGATGCAGAAAGTGTCTAAAAGCGGGGATGAATGTCACAATTCTATATCTAAGCAAGAAACATGGTTTGTTCATGGGGTCCCAATCGTACAAGTTCAATGTGATTCATTTCAGTTAACTATAATCATAAATGAGTGTACATTGCCCAGAAGTGCCAGAGATGTTGTGCGCAAATATACAAGTGTGGAAATGAGATTGAGGCACACTCTAATACGTCCATGGAGATCATGAGTTTCAAATCTCCACCTCAAGGCATATAATTCATTACATTCGTGGTTCACTACGAGGAGATCCACCATGAGTATTTTGGCCGATTGACACAAACTTCAATGTTCCGTTCTAGAATTTTTTGACAACTCCAACCACTTTCAAGAATGATCAAATGAAGTATTGTGAACCGTATCAACACATCAATGTTGTTGGGAAATTTCTCAATGTGCATCCATTTATTTGAGACCCCACAACTTCTCAAAGTAGCCACTCACGATGCGGAAACGTACTCATACACCCAAAATCCCAAGTGATCCTCATTCATGTTTTCACACTTGTATATGTGTGCTCAACAATTCCATGACTTATCATTGAAGTAAAATTACTAGTGAAATTAAGTAAAGTTAAACTATCTCAAGTGAAAAAATTTCATAAATCATCTTTTTCCCTAAAACTATTACATGTTCACCATCTACATTGAGCTCTGCATATCACTTACTACAAGACATTAGCAATACTAGAGGAAGCCCACAAGTTTACTCCTACGTGCCAATCTCACACAAGTCTTTTGCATGTGTCTGCCATCCATATGTTTGCAAACATCGCGACAATGATGGTCAAAGGAGCGAGTGCAACCGGCAATGAGCAGTAGAAGCCCGACAAAGAGTTTGGCGATGGAGGGACAACAACCCGCAATGTATGAAACTCTCCTAGAATTTTAAGAGACAAGAGCAAAAGACACGACTTGCTCCCTGGTGAATTACGTGGGGTCATCAACTCCAAAGACCAATTCAATTGCCAACTCGTAAAACTCGACATATTCCTCACCACCAACGCAACCCGCCAAGACGACACATGGAGACACAGCTGGAGGCACTTGATGAAAACTGAAGATCAACGATGACATGAACCAAAATTTGTTGGCACTCGAGAGCCTTAACTACCATCCACTCCAATAGCTCAATGTGGCAATAGAGGAGCCTCAAAGGTTGTGTGCACTGGAAGTTGTACTCACCCGAAAAAACATCCAACTCTCAAGTGAATCACAAATCCTGCCAGCACTCATTGAACTACTTGATCCTCCAAACCTCAAGGGACCAACGGTGTTTATGTGGCTTACGAATACAGAGATATGATTCACCAATTTTGGGATTGATAAGGACAAGAAGAAAATTAACCTCGTAGCCTTACTTTTTTGTGGCACGGTATTGATTTGGTGGCCTGATCTAAAGTGTAAAATTTGGAAGAATGGCGGTAGGGACTAGGATCCCCGTTGGACGCACTGAAGAGGCTAAGGCATAAGCACAATTCAGCTCTACAAAAATGTCTAGATAAGTATTGAGGTGTATGGGAAGTGAGGGGAGCTCCTCTTTTCCTACTCGCTATCATAACAAGTTGACCGTGTCATAGAGAAGTTCCATTCACATGCTTTAGGTCTGCTCCCTCTGATGCCTTGCCCAAATGAAGATCCATTCGAGGAGAAACTTCATGTAGTTTAGAGTTATTCTTGGTACTTCTGTTGCACCAGTGAGAATATTCCTTCTTAAGGACATTTCTTTAGGTCTTCAAGTAAAGTTTCTTCTTCTTTAGGCCTTCCTTTTGATGACAGGTGATGTTACCATGCCTTCACATATTGTCTATTTATGAGGTTGCACCTAAAGTTTGCACCAGATCAACCCATGAAGATTGAAGGGTTCATGCTTCATGCATGAGCACAACGATACTATGCATGCCTCATGTTCAGGTTGCATGGTGCCTTTCTAGTTAGATAGTTGTGCAGTATTGGTTGGTAAGAAGGTCCCCGCCATACAAGAGTTAGGTAGATGCGTGCACAAGCCTTCTACACATACAATGACACGATCCATCAATATAGACACTTTAGACGCCCTGTGAGCTAAATGCCAGATCAGACCTATACAAGAGAAAATTCCTAGTAGATGTTGACTTTGGATTTTATCATAGAATCTTTAGCATTTGTGTATATTGCTCTGAATGCAATCGAACATTAACCATAATGGAGCTTAAAACAAGCATGACAATGGCGGGTACTGATAATCCCCCTCGATTGGTGCACTAATGGTGTTAAATATGTTACAATTATGAATGTCTGCCAAATGTTTTAGTGAATCTAAGAAAATCTTCATCAAGAATATGGAGTCGAGTTACATCTTATGTGAGTGGAAGATCCAAAAACGAGCTGATTTCAGCATCATAGGAAAGATAATGTAATCATCATTTTTCTTTCATTTAAGCAGGTTGCTGGACCTATTTCTAGGCCAATTGCAGGTGATTCCATCAAGCTAACGTATCAAAAAATGCATTGGTTGAGTTTGAGATTACAGGGAGATGTTTGGTTCCTTGTTACTCTCTGTTCGAGTCAGGCTGCACATGCTTATTAGGCTCCCACAACTCCTTCCAAACCTTTCTCCTACCATGGAGGTGGAGAGTTTTCCAAGCAAAATAGTATTGAAATCTTCATTGAATTTCCAGTGTCTATAGAACATACGTCAATCTGGTTGCGTGCTCCGTAGTTTCCAGTCTTGAACTACTTGGTTGAACAAGTAACTATGGTTGTACTGGTTTTCTATAGCCATTCCCGTTTTGGTACTCACTGTTCATGAGTTGTTGAATTTGATTAGCCTTTGTTGCTTAGTTCATCCATAGAGGTGGTCATTGCTTACAAATTCTCCCAAAGAATAAGGGGCGTGTTGTTGGGTCTTGTTGATAAGGAGATCCTCTAATAGCCATCGCATATCTATGTCTGTATGTTCTTTGACTTATGACTGTGATTTGTGGTTCTGTGTGTCTATTGCATGATTATGTCAGAGAGATTGCTCATTTCGCATATTCAAGGAGACACCTTGTGAAGCCTCTCGTACTCACTCACGATCCCTTGCTTTCATTGTATCTGCAATAATTCTCATCTTGCTATGTATTTCTTTCTTCCTCCATCCATTTTAGCACTTGTTTTCTTTCTCAAGAGTTGGCCACACCTACCAACCTCTGTTCTCTCTCACTCCCCCTTGCATGTAGTAGTCAAGAGCAAGGGGCTTGCTACACAAAGTGTCTTCAGGTCCATGGCTGCCCTCGTCCCCCCTCCTCTCCTAGGCATTGTTCCAATTGTAGAGCTATATTGGGTGTGCAAGCTTTGTCTATTGCTTTGGCTCCTGAAAAAACTGCTTTTCCACAGTTTTGTCTTTTTCTTACAAGTTGCGACTGTTGTTTGTGACCAATGTCACAATCATAATGGGACTTTTCCATAGTGGCAAGTCTTGCTTCAACGATGAGGGATATTTCTCCAACAGATCCTCCTGTTCAATGCTGAAGGTAAAAGAGTTCAAGGCAAGGTTTGGATAGCAAATCCTCTCCAACATGAAACTATAGGTGTGGAACGTTTTGGTTTGTTGTGATAAGCTAGTGTCCATGAAAACAATTGAAATGCCTTCAGGTAGAAAACTTTGGAGTTGGATTCGTATAACACCCCACATCATTAGAGTCCCTTAGTTATTGCGACAATTCATTGAATGTTGATTTGTTGTTGGGGAATATGCGGAAAAGGAGTTGTAGCGTTGATATGTATAAATTGATTTGGCTATTCAACTATGACTCCTGAAGTACATTTTTTCCTCGCACTATTGCTTGTGTCATTTCTACCATGTGTTCCATGAAGCATGTGATATTTTCATGCATACTCCATGCCAATGCAATGGTACGACTACAAGTGTTGGAATTTTTTCTTGTCTTGTTTGACCACCTCTATAAGTTCTACAAGAGAGCTTTGAAGGTGAGACCATATTGTTGCATGCACATGTAAAAATTCCCTTTTGGGAGGCACTTCGTCAGACGGTCTACTATTTCCTTAATCCCTTGCACATGCAAGAGTTTGGCCATGCCATCATGGACATTTGAACCAACTCAGATTGTATCATTCAAATTTCCGCAAGTATGAATGTGCTTTGTCCGGCCTTCATAATTTGTTGAACATATGCGTTCATTTTAATACTTTTCTATTGGATTTTTTCATGATTGTCTTTGTGCAAGACCAATATCCTCTAGGATGTTGCAAGGATATGTGACCTCTTGATGTGGCTACTGCTACGTACGCAGCTTCTATGGAAGCGAATGAGGATCGATCACCTCTTGGTCTAGGACAGTACTCTTCCACCAAGTAAGCACATGAACAAGTTATACTCTGATAATCTTCCACAATTCCACCAAACGTTTTATCAATATAGCATTCTAATTCTAGGCTATTTTTCGTCCCAAGGCAGAGGCTGACGCTGCTTGTTATTTCCATATAGCTTCGACCTCTATCTAGCTCCTTGCATATTTCCTTTTTACTAGTTGTGTTTCCATGTACCAAGTTCTTTTAAAAATACTAAAATTGTTGTTGGGTGCAGCTTATTGCATGCATTAGCCAGCCAGATCCACTATGATTCCTAGTTTGACGAGTGGAGAATGATCGGATGTCAATCCGATTGTACATTGTGACTCCCTTGATATCTTTCATGCAATTTTATTTGAGAATGTAGAAATTTAGCCTCACCCAAAGTTCAAGCGCTTGGTGGAAAAATTCTATACCCGTCATGGATGACAAAAAACTTCTGCCACTAATGGTCACATGGTCTGGTCAGTTTGCATGGGGATTCCTTCATGCCCTATGCAAACTCCACATAAACCGCCTTTTGAACTAGCACAAACTCCTCACTTGAGGAGTTTGTGAGTGTTTCACTAAAATGATGAAATCAGTAGTACGACATGTTAGAGGTGATGATTACTACGCCTATTTTTCTGGTTAAGCTGGTGTAGTCGGTTTTGGAATCGGAGGAGCTTGCAAGGAGTTAGAGAATTTTCTCTAGAAAATTCCCGGGTTCAACTGCGAAGGTTTTCTCCGCTTGTACAGGCCATATTTAATTCAGGCATCCAGGTCCAAGGGGGGAATGGACCCTGGAGCTATAAAATATTGTGTGCTACATGCACAGTAGGGCTGTGCAAGCCTGCTGACCCAGACCAGTCAAGAGCTGTGAAGTGCGACTATACACTGCTGGGTTCTGAGCTAGGTCCATTCAGGGTGGGGCTACACCTCACTGGGCAGTGTGGACCACCCTGCATAGCCTGCTGCATCAGCGCGACTCAACAGCAGCATGCAAGGCCCAGAGTGGCAACCGCTCTACATCAACGCATGCATGCACGACACAAGACTGCATTACAGATTGCATGCACAAAGTCATCAGCCACATGCAAAGCCACAAGCAAGGACCACTATGCATCAGCACAGTTATGCATGACTCAGCAGCAGGAGCTACTGGAGAGGCCACTGCCTACAGGAAGATTCTCAGGTTAGGAATCGTCCCACCTGCAGCCGGAAGCTTCCATCAGCCTCGACAGCTGTCAACTTGCTAGCAGCCTGCTATGAAAGGTAGTCAGCCTTGCAGTCTTCATTCAACAACTCAGTCATCACCAATCTTTCCACCTGCACTCAACGAAAGCAGCCTCCACCAGTTCTATACATCACGTGAGGCAAATAATCTACAGACACTCTTCTCAAGACCGTAGTTTGCATGGCAATAGTCTGCCAGCGTTGTCAGGAGGACGCCCCTGACTGCCTGAAGGCCTGACTACCTAGAAGAGGTGGCCAGACTATGCCCAAGATTCAAGCTACTTTGTTAGAGCTGTCTTGCTAGGCTTTGCCCACCTGTGGGCCACAAGATGTGTCTAGGAGTGAGAGTCCCAAGTTAGTCTCTAGCTGAGCTGTGTTTGCTGTACTATTTCTTGTACTGTAATCGTGATCAACTACAGACATTCAGTTCTAGTATTCTCTCAGTTCCAGCTTTCTAGTCTATCTATAGTTGCTCTCCAAGCACAACGGTCCCAACAGCAAGGAACCTAGTCCTTGATGAACCCTAGAAAACATCAACATGGAATCAGAGCAAGGTCAGTGCTGATATCATCTACATTCTGAGTCCTAGCTAGGTGTGTTATGGAGGAGCTGTGGAATCCAGTCGCCTACGCAAGCGAGCAACTGACGTATTCAAGCGCCCAAGGTGAGATCCAACCTGCAAACGTCAGAGGCAACGTGAGTTACATGAGCAAAGTGGAGATGGAGAATTCAGGTACTAAATCTCCACCTCTTGATGAAAATTCTTTCGAGCATGGTTTGCGCGTGGGGCAAGATTAGGGTCGCCATGTGGCAGAGCAAGCAGAACATAAGGCGGAAGAAGTGCAACGCTTGGTGGATGAAGCAAAGCGCATGGCGCAGCAAGAAGTGGCCACGCGCCAGGCTGTGGAGCAAGAGACCATGGCTTTGAGGCAACAACTTGGTGCAAAAGAGCTGCTTCGCCAACAAGAGCAGTGCACACCTGATGCTCAGATGAATCAGCTTCAGCAACAAATGGCATGGCTACAACAGCTTAACCAACTACAACAGCAGCAACTGCAACTGTAACAATAGCAACAGCAGCAGCAGTAGTTTGATCATGCCCAGCAAGCTTCACAAGAATCATCAGCACATCTACCTCAGCCAAGTCCTCCACAAGTCATGCAACAGCCTGTCATTCCTCCAGAAGTGCAACCAATAGCATCAGTACAAGTAGGAATGTAGCATCAGTTTCCAGCCCAACAGCCACAGTTTTTTTGCAATAATGGCACCATTTCAGCCATCTCCTCAAGCACCAACGCCTCAAACATACATGGGGCAACCTCAGCCAAGAGTGTAGCCTGTGTTTCAGGCACAACCGGAAGCAGCAAACGTGCAACAGTGTCACACAACTAACCCAACATGAAGTTTTAGACAAGGAGGTGGTTACTAGGGGCCAGAGGACATTGTGCCATCAACAGCAGCCTTTCTACATCTGCACAAGATCAAGATCGGCCAGTTTGATGGCGAGAACTTCCCGTAGTATGCCCACAAGTTCAAACAAGTGGCCCAGATTCACAGCATTTGGAAGCTCTACACTGGCTATTACATTCCGCCTCCCCCAGGATCTCCACCACACATTGTGTCAGAGTTCAACAACTTCATGCAAGCTGCATACATGGTGCTTGAAAACCAGCTAAGTCCTCGCATTCAACAAGCAATTCGCATGTACGAGGCAACAGCTGAGCGAGCCAAACATGCATGGTCCTATCTGCTACGGACCTACAAGTCAGGCAACTCCACTTTCAATTCTCATCTCCTCACAGAGCTCTCCTTCATCAGCCTCAGCAGCTTCAGTGATATTGAGAGCTACATCAACAAGGCAAAATCGCTCCGTGACCAACTTACCATCACAGACGTACCCATCTCTGAGCCAATCTTTGTGACTTTCCTACTCAATGGCCTCACTTGAGACTGGGATGGCATGAAGAAAGTTCTCAAATTCAAGCCTGAAGCAGAACTGACAAAGGCATACGTCTCCAAGATGCCATTGAAAGAGCAGAGAGACCGCCAACTTACAATAAAAAAGGCTCGTAGTTTCAGAAATGCAGCATACCTTAATGAAGGAGAGAAGAGCGTGTCTCACTCCCTGTCAAACAGCCATTCAGTGAGGAAGTCAGCGTACTCCCATGAGTCAATGCGCTCCCTCCCAAAGGCAATTTCACGTAGTGCCATAGGCCAACTGACCGGATCACACCCTGATATCACATGCCATTATTGCAAAAAAAAAGAGGGCTTGTGAAGAAAGACTGCTTCAAGAGGTTGCGCGATGAGGAGAAAGGGTGGATACAGAGCAACTTCAAGGGAAAGAAGCAAGGGTGAGAGAAAAAGGAGAGTGGAGGAGAGAATGATAAAAAGGGCAGTCAAGAGTCTGACAAGAAGGCGAAGGAGGAATGCAAAGGGGAGCATATTGATGACACTACATCTGTGTTCCAGCTGTCAGACAGTCAGAGCGACAGGCTGGTTTGCTCACCGTGTGTTTGGTACCTGGACAGCGGGTGTACCTCGCACATCACATACCACAAATCCTGCCTCCACAACTACGAGCCTTCAGATCGGAGATATGTGACAGTGACCAACAACAAGCAGGTGCCCGTGCTCTGCAAGGGCATGATGACCGTGACAAGGTATGATGGAGCACAGGTCAAGTTTGGCAACGTCCTCTTCGTACCTGATATTGCCATTAACCTCCTCTCCCTTGGCCAACTCATGAAGAGAGCAGCTCCTATTATCAGTAACGGCAAGCATGTCACGCTCAAAAGCCATAAAGGAAAAACTTTTGGAGACGGTCACCTCCTTCCTCATGGCATGATTGAGCTGGAATTCAGCGCACCAACTCAAGATGAGACGGATTCTCCATTTGGAGCAGCAAGTCTACACCAACCTGCAGGTGCAGATGCTGTAGTGTGGCACAAGAGGCTTGGCCACATTAGCAATCAGTTGGTAGAATCCATGGTGAAGAAGGGCCATGTCAATGGCCTCAACATCAAGAAAATTGGCAAAGGCAGAACTGACCCTTGTGACGACTGCATTCGTGCCAAGTTGCCAGGACAAATGTTCCCTCCTGCAAGCAAGTGCGACGTCAGCCGAAAGTTGAGACTCGCTCACACCGACATCTGAGGACCGCTCCCCTCAGCAACAGTCTATGGTGGACAACGTTACTTCCTCATCTTTGTGGATGATGCGACATGTTTTATTTGGAGCTATCCTCTTTGAACCAGAGATGAATCACCAACCCACTTCTTCAACTGGCTAGAAATGGCGGAGAGGCAAAGCAACAAGAAGTTTCAAGTCCTACACTTTGACAATATTGGCAAGTACACCATCACATAATTCATGTCGTATCTTGAGGACATGGACATCGTGCAGCAGTTCTCTACACCATATACTCCGCAGCAGAATGGTGTCGTAGAAAGGGCAAATCGCACTTTTCACGAGACATTCAAATCCATGCTCCTAGGAGCATAGCTGGACAACTCCTGGTGGCCGTATGCTTTGAGGCAAGCAGTTTGGGTGTGGAATCCTGTGCCTCACATGGCCTTATCAGACATTAATCCATTTGAAGCATGGCACGATTGCAAGCCGGACATCACCGTGCTTCCAACATTTGGCTGCATGGCGCTTCTCCACATCCCAAAAGAACATCGCATAAAGCTTGCAAACAAAGGAGGTTGGGGTATGATTGTCAGACTAAGCCCCAATATGAAAGGTTGGGAGTTCTACGACATTAACACCCAACGTATCATCACTAGTCGTGATGTTGTTTTCTTCAAGCATCTGACTCGTCAAGGGTGGGAAGCTAAGCGCCCGACCACACCAAACCTCCTTGAGTCATTCTACGACTCATTTGTGGAGTCAATCCAAGATGAAGCAGCAGAGAGTGATCCACTCACCACGACGGATCTTGATCAGGCGAGTGAAGAGGTGGTGCACGCGAGTGTGCCCCTCGCAGTTGACCACTACGAACGCATCGCCACTGATCAGAAGACGGTCATAGTAAGCCATGGCGGACGCCATCCCGTGGCGACGCAAGATGGTGCGGAGGCGATGAGGCTGAAGAAGCACGACGGCACAATTGAACGTCGGTACTTCACGTGCCTCCTAAAACAGCAAATGGAAGAACAACACAAGGAGGATGAAGCAGAATACGACATGGCAATTACAGTATGCACAGTGAATGCTAAGAATTATGAGGTACATGCCGACTTCACAACAACGCATCTGACATCTCTCCTTTCCAAGGCCTCATCTGCATTACCGCCCAAGCCAAAGTCACTCACGGAAGCACTGGTAGGCGAGTTTGTATCAGAATGGAAAGTTGCACTAGATGCATAATACAACAGCCTCATGGAGCAGGGAACTTAGGAGCTAACAGAGCTGCCATCTGGCTCAAGGCTAGTTGGTGTGAAGTGGGTTTTCAGGGTGAAGACGAAGGCGCACGGCAGCATCGACAGATTCAAAGCGCGCCTGGTTGCAAAGGAGTTTTTCAGGTGGAAGGCAAAGACTTCTTCAAAACATATGCCCCCGTCAGCCGTTACACCACACCATATGTAATGCTTGCCATCGCAGCAGTTGAAGACTACGAGGTGTAGTAGCTTGACGTAAAGAATGCCTTTCTACATGGAGAAATAGATACCACCGTCTACATGAAGCAGCCGAAAGGGAATGACGACGGCAGCGGAAAAGCATGCAAGCTTGTCAAGAGCCTGTATGGGTTAAAACAGAGCCCTCTCCTTTGGTAACACAAGCTACAAAGCGTCCTTCAGTCATTGAAATTTCATCCATCAGCCTACGACAACTGCTTGTTTCAACGACAACAAGCGAAGGACAAGCGTCCAGACTGCTACGTTCTTGTCTATGTGGACGACATCCTCATCATCGGCCCATCGCCAGACTTCATCCACGCAACTGCTTATGTAATGGCACAAGAGGTCAATGTGACCTTGATGTCGAGCTTTGAGTACAACCTCAGCATGAACATCAAATGCAACCGCACTGAACGCACGCTCAAACTGTCTCAGCAATCTTATGCAGCCAAAGTCTTTGAACGATTCGACGTCCCTCATCGTTGCGTTCTGACTCCCCTAATGCAGCAGCAGTTGATCCATCAAGGACCAAGGGGGAGAAGTGAGACTGACTATCTGAGTAGAGTCGGTTCTCTCATGCACACTGCAAGCTGCACTCGACCAGACCTACACTTTGCGGTGAGCAACTTGACGCGTGAGACGTGCAGTGAAAGGGCTTGCAAGGAGCTGGACCGTGAACTCGGGTACTTCCGGTCTACGGCTGACACAGGGTTCGTCTTCGGCTCGTCAAGCAACCTGTAGCTGAGCTGGTATGTGGATGCAGATTTTGGTGGTACAGAGGAGGACCGCCGTAGCACCACAGGATTTGTCTATCTCCTTGCCAGAGCAGTTGTTTTGTGTTCAAGTAGGAGACAGAACATTATCACACTCAGTTCGGCTGAAGTTGAGTATGTCGCAGCGACAGCAGCAGCTCAAGAGGTCACCTACCTGAGGAACCTCCTTGACAACATTGGTTTTCCTCAACATGGTCCAACAATAGTTTATGTCAACAACAAATCAGCCATCGACCTCACAAAATTTACAAAGGTCCAGGGGCGGACGAAGCACATTGACATCCACGGCCACTGGATTCATAAGGTGATCGACCGAACGATCATCCTTAAGTACGTTCCAGGAATAGCACAAGAAGTAGATTTCTTGACCAAAAGTGTCCCAAAGGACATTTTTCAGAGATGCATGGAGCAATGTGGACTTACGCATAGTGCCCACTCGCAGTATCACCTGAAGAAGGGCGACCTGGGAGACACGCGGCAGTCAAACAAACACGCCAAAGCCATGGACGATCTCTGCACACAGAAAAACGGAGGTTCGTGCCTCATGGTGCACAGGACAATTTTTGTGGAGCATGCAGCACAGATACAGAGCCGTCACAAAAATTCACCTACAGTAGAAAATTCACCTACAGCACAAAATGCCCCGGCACTAGTTCAAGTTCTTTCATTGCCGATAGACACAGTCACGCTCAGTATCGGCGTGACATCCAAAAAATTTACACCTGTCTCCCCTCGGTAGCCTGCTACAAAAAATCATTGTTACTCCGAGACAATCAACAGCTTCAACCACCCACTTCAGTCCCTTACTTTGTTAAGAGAGCTACTTCAGTCTCATACGTTTTTGGAAAATCGTTCTTCCAGGGACCCAGTTCAGTCCTCAAAGAAAAAAAATTGGCAGCGTGGATGGGGAAAACGGATTGAAAAAGGGGTCGCTAGAGGGTTTTTTGCAAGAAGGGGGTGTGAGTGGAGCAGCTTGCAAAGCAGGCAAACGAAGCAGGGCTTCGCGGCAGAGCAGATTTGGCGAAAGCAAAGGGGGGGGGGGGG
>SZWC01005976.1:83416-96051 GCA_023375785.1 Penium margaritaceum
TTTCATTGCTTTACGTAGCTATATGCATGGCTACAGAGATGTTTTGCAAAGTGGTGCAAGCTCATACATGACTGCAAAACAAAGTTTGCTCCACTTGCTAGCACCAAGCTGAAGAACTTAACCTTCCACACAAGGCATTACGAATTCATCCTGGTGGTGGCTCTGTAGGACTGTGACAGAGCCAAAGTGCCTTTCAGGCCAAGAGGTCAATGTTGGGTGCAGATTGTGTAGCTGTGGCCAATGGACAGAATGCGGCTACCCATGCCAGCATGTAGTGAGCTCCATACTTGATGCAGGTGTCAACCCCAAGGTCTACACATACATCCATCTAAGGCACATGGCATGGCACAGGACCTACCGCCTTCCCATACACAGGGTAGATCTTCACGGGTTGAAGTACGCTGACAAGGGATGGGGCAGGAAGCACAGTGCTGGCAGACCTTGGTCCAAGTACAAGGCCCGCCACGAGGACCATAAACACAAGCACATATCCAGCCTCTGTGTTCTGGCTTCACATTTTCCAAAGCGCTACACAACCCCTCCTACATTGTCACCCACTTACGTTATAGATGTACGTGTCGTGTAACTTGCTACAGGTCTAGGTGTTCATGAAGGCGGTGATGGTGGCCACATATCTGTGCATGCAAAAGGTGGTGGTGGATGCCAGAGCACATGCGGTGCACTCGACATGGAGCTCGTGAGTGAGTTGTAAAAATTTATTGCTGGAGCAGGATGAACAAGTGTAGTTAAATCAGTTGCAACTGCTCCTAGTGAGCTACCTCCACAGCTGCACCTGCCACTAAGGCAACAACTATTTCTAGCATTGGCATGCTGGAAGCAGAATAGGGAGCTGCTGTTGCAAGCGCTAAGACCATACTCTTTTCTTAGGTTGATTACCCTTAGACTCTTGAAGAATCTGCAAACAAGGATGCAAACAACAAGGCAGCCTCCTCTGACTTTTTAGAGTAGGATGGGGCCTTTGACTATGAGACGTCCGAGTCAGAGGAGTGGGAGACGCTAAAGAGATCTTCTTCATTGAACTCATCCAATGAAGAGGATCCTTTGCAATGCAAGCGTCTGCACAAAGGGAAAACATTTTTAAGATAGATAAAGCCTTTGCATTAGTTTTTGTATGATGGTCTGTACAATTACAAAAGTATATCTGTTTTGACCATCATTTGTTTTGTTTTGGATGTGCGTGCAAGTGAGGCCAGTCTTTGTGCTAGAGATGATCGTTTACAAGAGCCAACCAAGGCTAAGAGGAGTCCGGTACAGGGCCAGATCACAAGTGGCCCAAGGCACAGGTTGTACACCAACAGGAGAAAACATCGCCAATTTTGGAATGGCCAACCTCAACCTAGGTGAATTTGACAGAGAGAAGGCCAGATTTCATTTGGCCAATCCATGCACATGCATGTGAACATTGCCCTTGCCCTGAGTTCTATGATGCTTATCAGGAGTCCACTTATGGGTCACAGAATCCTATGTATGAGATGATTATTACGTGCAGGTTTAACCAATGTATGTGCAAGTGAAGACCAGCTCATGTGACCTAGCACCTCCGTTCTACTTCACATCATGCATCTATTGAACATCTTTACACTATGTCCATTTTCCAGTCCCTTGATCTATGACCCTCAGCATTAGGCTCTTCAGAACATTGTTGAAAACTCATTATCAATAAGTGTTAGTATTGTAATCAGGGCTACTTGTATTGCACAAAAGCTTACAAAAACAAGAGCTCGTTGGTTATGTGTTTTTCATGCTGGCGTGTGGTGGATATACAAAGCATAAGTAATACACAGTGTTTTTTTAATGTCACATGACAACACATTCAACTTAACATTCTGATGTTAACACATTCATGTTACTAGTTGCCGGTTTTTTGACACATTGAACATGTGAAATCGACAACTGAAGTCATGACATAAAGATATGTTTAGCTCTTCATTATCTGATAGAATAGAAGCATAATCCGAGTCCTATAAGTCCCATGAGCCGAGTTGGTCCCACAGACGTGGTCCGTTCACAATATCCTTCATCTTGTTATTGGAAGCCATGTTGTTATGTAGAAGTAGCGGTCGCTATTGCAGTGGCAATGACGACCGCCTTCCCTTTTTAGTTATTGCATGGGCACCACTTTGCAAAATTCAACAGTGCAAAAAATAGGTTTGAAAAACAAACAAGTGACAAGACATTGGTTTACAATGTGAATGAAGCACGTCCGGGACGTGCTATGTGGCTCGAAACACAAGTCACGACAGACGATGGAGCTATACATAATCCTTTGGTACGCAATGATTGATCTTTCACTGGTATTCCCCTGATCTACCTGGACCTTGGGTTGGGTAACTGTTGTCCTTTAAGCAAAAAACATGTTATTTTATCAAATTTATGCACAGTTCACATCACAAAAACAGCATGGGTAGGAATTATCAAGAGGGGTCAGGTGGTGCAATGGAGGGTGATGCAAGGTGCTCATTCATTGGATGTTGGTTAAATGTTGAAAAGAACCAAGGAGATAGTAAAGTGATGAAATCCCCACAATAGGATAAATGTGTGTCAATTTGTGGATTTCTAGCCTTAACCCCTGAACTATACCTTTGATGTTAACCATTTTTGGAGTGGGAAGATCTCCTGATTTCCTTGTTGGATCCCCAAGCTTGGTGCAATGGAGGGGATCCAACAAGGAAATCAGGAGATCTTCCAACAAAGGGTGCCATAGGATCAAACACAAAGAGGGAAGGGTCAACTGGACTGCAACGGTAGCCACCGTGCTGAATTGCAGTAAAAATCTTGAGGTTCCATCAGTGCAGAGAGTGCTTTAACCCTTAAAAGGCCTTGCGATGGCGCCAGATGCGGCCATCACCATCATCAAAGTTAGGCGGCTGAGCTATGCTGACATCCTCATTGAGGTGACCATGCAGTAATGCGTTGTTGATGTCCATTTGACGAAGCTCCCAGTCATGCTTGGCCACATGGCTTAGCGGTGCCTTGGTAGTGGTGCAGTTCTCAACAGGGGACAAACTGGCATCGAAGTCCACGCCAGGCAACGGGAGAATCTGTTGGCCAAGCATGCCTTGTAGTTCTCAGTGACGTCCTTCGGCCTGCACTTGCACCTGTTCACCCAACATGCAGCTATTGCCTTGCTATGTGTTGGAAGATCCACTTTCTTGTACACACCGTACTCTGTGATGGTATTGAGCTTTTTGTAAATAGTCTATTCCCAGAGGGCTGCATCATAAGCAAAGTGGGCATGGAAGAATGTGTCTGGGTCAGGCGGGAGTTTTGTGGTGCCATGGAAGGTCAGTGTAGTGGTGACAGAGGCGGGACATGCGACAGGACCAGAATTAGTGGCTACAATAGTACGGAGAAACTCGCCTATGATGAGAGAGTATTCTGACTGCAGAGTTCAGCCCAAGTGCGTAAAGACCAGTGTTAGGATCAGCTCACACCTAATTTGGAAGAGAAGGACCGTAGGTCCTTCTCTTCCAACTGGTCAGGAAAATAAGCAGAGGGAGCAGCATGGGAGCGGAATTGAAAATGTAGGAGACTGCCACCTTGAGCCTGAATGAATGGAGGAGGGTCAGCCGAGGACAAGGGTACGACGTCGTCCATAGACAAGGGAATCCAAAGATGATCAGCCTAATGCATAGAAGTGGCAGGTGGCGAGAGTGACAAGGATCCATTCGAAATGCTAGAGAAGATGACGGTGACGGCATGTATACGACAACAGGTGACGTGCCAGTGGGTGACATGACAGGGGGTGATGCGGCAGGCGACAATGAAGATGCTAAAGAGGACAAAGGTGCTAATGAAGACACTGCCCTCAGGCCATCCGGGCTACGAGCATCCCTCAACGCAAGAGACGGGTACAAGGAAAGATAGGAGGTTGAAAATCTGATGAGTGGACTTATTTCTTGAAGAATACAGCGTCTCAAGATTCAATGACGTGATCATGATTTGTGTCCCAGAAGTGCCATACCTTGGACTATGGAAAGATCTCAAGGAATAGATAAATGCAACAACGACAGAAATTCCTATCACATTGATCTTTAGGGAGCCAGACGCATGCGACACTCCCCAAGAAATGAGCGAGACGCAGGTCAGCCGGACGCCTGAAACATTGCTCGTAGGATGTGACATGGTGTGGAAGCAGGCCATGAGGAACCTGACTCCGTATCCAAGTCATGTTCTTTACGGTTTTACAAGGAAAGACTTAATAGAGACCTGAATCAACTGGCATGGAGCATACACTGTCTGCTAGGGTGCAGTTCCAATAATGTGAGACATCATTTTGCTGTGGGTTGTATGGAACAGACAACTCAAAGTGGATACCAAGTGATGTAAGGAAGAAAAAATCTGAACCAATAAACTTCCCACCACCATCAGGGTGAAACAACTATAGCTCGTGCTGAAAGGCACACTCTGCTTGGAATAGCCAAGACTCAATCGCATGTCCAACCTCACCCTTCAAGCAAAGTAAGTAAATGTAGCAGAAGTGAGAGAAGTGATCACTGAGACAAGGGATGTAATGACCATTGTTAAGAAATTCAAAAGATAATGGTCCCATCACGTCCGCATGGACGAGAGCAAGTGGCTCATGGATGCAAGACTCAGACACAAAAAATGGGACACTATGCATCTTACCTTGCATGAAATCCAAGGAATCAGCAGTGCAGGATCAAGAGAAGGTAGCAGTATCCAAACTAGCAGCAGGCTCATGACGAAGCAGGTTGTCAATGGCGGTTGTGTGCACATGGTAGAGGCGTCAATGCAACAAGCGAGAATGCTCAGGGGAGAGTTAGGGAGCAACATGGACAGGGGCAACAACAATAGCTTTGGAGTGTGTAAAAACAGTGAACCACGATACAACTGTTTACACCAAAGACCACAAAGGAAAACATGTCCAAAGGACTGGAGAGAGATGGTGCCAACAATCAAGATGCAACAAAGTCCATACCTTGACCATTTAGGGTAGTACCAAACAGCGTACTAGCTTCGAGTACAGGCACAAACAGCACGTCGAGCAGAAACTGATTGTGGCCAGGGCCAACAAAATGAACAACGCCAACACCCTGAACTGGCAGCATTTGTCGAGATCATGTGCAAATGAACAGAACGTCAACAGGCCCCAACGATATGAATGCGAGACGCGACAACATCATGTGATGGGCAGTCCCAGGAGCAATGATCTAGAATCCACATGCGACGCATATAAGGAAAGTGACATGGCATGTGGCAATGATGTCCATGAAACCAGTAGAGGTTGGCACATGCCCAAAGTAATCTACTAAGCAAAGGGGGGCAAGAGACATGCTACCAATCCTCAACCTATGTAGCATCAGCAATTAGATAACCCAACGACTCTCCCCAAGGACTCCATCCGACTCATAGTGGTGATCTTTGCACCCGGCCGCAAAACTTACACCAGAGGAGATGGCTAGAGGCTGAGGCTGATGAGGCCAAGGTGCATAGGGAGAACCTGTGCACAATTCCAATGGTGGTGGACACGGTAGCCGGAAATGAAGGACGAGAGCTCTCAGAGAGCACCGAGGAAAAACTTATGTTTGAAACATAAGGGAATGCATGCAGAATTAAGGTGTAGAGCCACGAAGGAGGTTTGTAGTACAGCAAGGGTGGTCTATAGAACAATGGGACTCGGTAGGATGGTTTCCATGCCACCCCAGGTGGCGGAATCACCGGTGATTCCATGCTGCCAATGGACAGCTTAGAGGAGAGGAATAGTGAAACAATGGCATGAGAACCTGAGAATAGTTTCCCACGGTGCCCGGAAAACTTCTTGGACACCCGGGTCTTGAACGGGAGAGGAAAACTATGGAATAACACCAGAGGAGACCACAAAGATAAAAATTGTATAAGGATAAACTAAGGGCACGTGAGAAATGCCCACGTATACGGGTCACAACTCGGGAGGAGAAAGAGGTCTTCCTAGGTACCGAGACAAGTCCCCAAGTACCCCGTGTCTCAACCAAAAAGTGGAGCTTGTGACCAGAGACAAGAAAGAGGACATAACCTATAGAAAAACCTAGGGTGAACCTATGAATAGATGTAGACTTTCCACGTGTCCATGTTTTAATCCCCTCAAGTGTTGGTCTTTTGAAACTCCGGGACAAATTGCTAGATGTCTGGGTCTTGACAAGGAGGAGTAGAATGGAAGGGAAGAAGGAACTCCAGAAGGGAAATGAAAAATCAAATAAAGGTAACAAAAATGACAAAAGGAAAAAGGAAAGTCAAGGGAATGAAGATGTGCAAATGTGGCCATCAAGAGGGGCTGCCGGCTAGGTGGACCCGGGTGCACCCTGTGCCTTCTTTTCTTTAGTTTGGTGACCAAAGAATTTGTCAATCGACAGATTCGTCAACGGACAACTCCATCGATCAACAAGCCAGCCAGTCGACAACAGCATACCCTATCGTGTGGGCAGCGGGTGGCATCTAGGAAGCTGAGTACTGCTGTTGTTGGTTGCTTTGCTAGCTATTGTGTGTGCTACGTGCTCAACTGTGTTTATTTCAGGAAAGAATGATGCAACTTGTTTCTGACTTGCAGAAAGAATGTTGCCATTGCTGCAATAGCCACGGCTTCTACTACTGGGGTCAAATATAGTGAACTGTTGTGGATAGTGCTATGACGGCTCTAATGCTAATGCTGCTACTGCATAGTGCAACTGTTGCTGTTGCTGTTGCAATTGATGTTGCTGCTGTTTTGTTGCATTGCAAAATCAGTAGCGTCTGCTGCTACAGTGGTTGTTACCACCGTTGTTTTGCCTTCAAAACGTATGAATGCAGCATAGTTTACTTCTGCCATTGCTGTCAAATACAGTAGGGGTATAACAGAAAATTCTATCCATGCCATTCAATGCACAATGAGTTGCGGCTGTTGTTTCTTGATGAATGATGCAAAGGAGAGGGATGAGAAAATCAGATTGCCGCTTGTATCATTCAGGTTGAATCAGGGAAAAGTGTAGACTTCACGGATGCGGCCGTCGCAGGTTACGCGACAGCCTCGTCTGTAGAAGATGGACATAAGCCCCACTCACGCAAGGGAGTGGCTGCAAAACATAATTGAGTGTAGCTCCCATGGCTCAGAGTACGGCCAGCGTGCACTTGTTGTTGCAGTCGATATAGCAGCAATGGAAAATGCACTTGCCTTATAAATTCCGGCAGTGTTCCGCCTCCCGCTCTGCCGGAGTACTACATGGTGTGAGCCCTGAGCATAAGGACTCCACGTTGCCGCGACCTGTTGGTCCCCACCCAGCCAAACCCA
Source organism: Penium margaritaceum (assembly GCA_023375785.1). Lineage (NCBI taxonomy): Eukaryota > Viridiplantae > Streptophyta > Zygnematophyceae > Desmidiales > Peniaceae > Penium > Penium margaritaceum. Next base: position 90,702 of record SZWC01005976.1, read on the forward strand.
GTCCAGCCGCAATCTGTTGCTCCATGCTCTATGGTGGAATGTGAGGGAGCAGTCTCTCAACTGCTTTGATACCATGAGGAAATGGAGGAATTCCCTTTAGCAACAATCTGTGTGAGAGTATAGGTTGTAAGGGACGCAATGTGACAGACGGTGCTGAGAATGGTGGAGAGACGGCATATATCTGATTAAGAGGAGGAGAAGTTACATGAATAATGAGCAAGAGGGAGGGATATCCCCTCCATTCTTGGTCCTGTACCTATGCGTGAAATCTGTGCAAACACAGGCAGGTATACGGGAAATTGTAGGAATATACCTAGTATTCCCCAAACAACAATAGGATGGATTCCGGAAACAATACAGGTCACTCGGGTGGCCAAATGACAAACCAAAAGAAGCAGCAGAATTACAGGAATAAGCGCTATAGAATGATCTAGCAAAGATCACACATAAGATTGTCGAGAAAGTGGCCCCCGGGAACCTGGCATCGAGAAAATTCCTGTGGACACATGAGAATGTGCAGGATGACGCTGAGACCGTCAGAGTAGCCTTGGACCACTATAGCCTGCTTCTATGTGAATGGCTTCAAGTCCAGAGGTCATCAAGACGGACACAACAACAGCATCCTTTCATACCCTCTTTCTACCCCGTGAGTAAATGGATAAACATTTTTTAACGGACAGACTAATGAAAGGAGGGTCCAGCGTTCTACCCACTGTTAGCGCACCTAATTTACAAACTACCATTTTTACATAGAAGAAGGATACAAGGGCCACTTCTTCACAAGAATTGTTGCTACATCTAAGAAAACCAGGAGACATATACGAGAGCCAATGTTGAAAGTACTACTCTGGATTTCAACCGCAAAGAATTGAGTACTAAGAAAACTTTTAGACCTCACACCCACTATAGAACTCCACCCACACATGACGTCAACAATGGAACAGGATCCCATTCCTACTCTTTTCTACGTGGGCATCATGGAAGATGTTACCCCTGTGATCCTTGAAACTGACGTTGAAGTTTTGGTAACTATGTGTTCTTTACTAGCCACCAGCTTTCTTACATTATTGTAAATTATGTGGTCTTAAATCATCCAATTACTGGAAATTTGGCCCTTTCCAGTTCACTCCTGATGGGACTCTTACTTTCTACAATGCCATGGCCCACGGAACAACAGGTAGCATAAAACCTTGTGGAATATACCAATGCGCNCAACCGCAAAGAATTGAGTACTAAGAAAACTTTTAGACCTCACACCCACTATAGAACTCCACCCACACATGACGTCAACAATGGAACAGGACCCCATTCCTACTCTTTTCTACGTGGGCATCATGGAAGATGTTACCCTCGTGATCCTTGAAATTGACGTTGAAGTTTTGGTAACTATGTGTTCTTTACTAGCCACCAGCTTTCTTACATTATTGTAAATTATGTGGTCTTAAATCATCCAATTACTGGAAATTTGGCCCTTTCCAGTTCACTCCTGATGGGACTCTTACTTTCTACAATGCCATGGCCCACGGAACAACAGGTAGCGTAAAACCTTGTGGACTATACCAATGCGTAGCGGTAGACGTTGGCTCGAGTTTCACCAATGTCCGTTAGTGCATTGTGCCTGTTCTTTCTGTTTGTTACTTGGGTTCACATCTAGACATCGCATATGCCAAATCACTTCCACGTCAATCCCATGATGGAGCACTTTTGGCATGTCGTATTTGGTGAGGAGCACGTCCACCTGCTCGAAGCTCAGTGGGGCCGACCAATCCCATCACATCCTCCGCTTACACATCGCCCGGTAGGACGTCTACAAAAGCCTGTACAACTTACCTACGATATCTTTGAATTTCTACAAACAAGTGACCTTTCTCTTTTCCCAGGTGGAAATAAATCGTTTGCAACCTCCTCAAGGATTAACATCTCAATGTCAACAGGATCTACTACAAGCCCTTATGGAGTTGGCACAAGTGGGTCTCAAGCGTGCAGAGCGTCAATGCTTCCCAAGGCTAAGGAGAAATCCCCTCCTCGAAGCAGCCGGAAATCGATCATAAGGAGGAGGGCAAAGCCGTCAAGGAGCCTTTCCAAAGAGACACTCCGATCCTCTCCAAAAAAGCTCATGCGATCTGGATCACTCAGGGCTAGGAGCCTTAACATCCACATCTTGTCAGGAGCGACGACGGAATAATAGCACTGGCTATAGTGATTATGCAAGCAGCATCACCTCATCCAGATGCTAGGCCTTGGATGATTCAATCGAGATTTAGTGCATGACAATCATTCCCTACAGTCCCCGTACGACACCAAAGGAAAACAAATAATGGAAAACGTCGGTGCGGCCACAACTGTGACTGGTTCGCTAGTGGAATTTCTTTTTCCATATATCGGGCAGTCAAGAGCCATGCCATTTTATACGGAGCACTATAACATCACCGTCGTTTGTTTTGGATTCCGGATGGCCTTTGCATACTCAACAAACTTGCACCTAGAACTTTTTCTAGCTGGTTCTGCTTGAACACCAGAATCCTTGAACAACAATACGCAAACACAACAGCACACACACAAGAACCAATCTCATGATGGGACGTGATACACGAACATTGCTAAATAGCAAAAGCATCCATCGTCACATCCGACGGGTCATAGCATAGCATGTCCCCAATAAGCTCACATCCATGGGTTTTGGAGCATTTGGAAGATCGCGGGGATGAAAACTCGTTTGGCAACAAATGGAGTAGACCTGGCGTGCCGGCACCACTGCTACACAAAAGGTGTCTGAGGATTGGAGGAAGAAGGCAGAATTTTTCCATCTCGTAGTAGCATTGGCTCAACAACCTACTTTTGTACTGATTGCTAACCATACAAAGAGATTCCCTACATACATACGCACCCAAAGGAACTTTTGATGTGTCCATCATCAGAGTTATGTTTAATCACCTCAAATTCACGCACTTGTCGATCAGTGCATTCTTGCACGCAAATGTTTTCCACAAAACATCCACATGAATGCGTGCCAGTAAAGCCCAGCTGTACATTCCTTGTATAGAATGAAAGCTGTAATGGGCTCTATGTGATGTTTAGTATTTTCTGTGAACAGTCCATGTTCACTAGTTTGTTTACTTCCCAATACGATTATTGATACACAGTTTCACGGGTGAAGCAATTGGTCATGTATGCATCATCGGACTAGACGACAAGAGGGCCACCATAATCCTCATCATTACATCCGCATCTCAAAAACTTCCTCCCCATGCAGCTCATCTTTACAGGAGAGTCCAAGTGGTGTTTATCTGCAGGCCTCCATACTTGTGAGCTACAAAGTGCGAGATGCCAGCTGACATTCACATACAACCACTAGGCCAATGGTGACACAATCATGCAATGGGTGAGGGATATTTTCTACCCCCACAACAAGGAGAATTGTAAGGCCTAGGGTTGTAAAGAGGGGATGGTAAACATGCTACTGGTTCTAGTACTTGGCATCCACACAATAGATCTACATTTTGCCATTGGCTATGGACCAATCATCCCTACATGCACTTTGTGTACATTCCAGCTCGTTGCATCCCAAAGGCGCAACCTGCTGACATTGGGAACATCAACCCATTGAAGCGAACAATCAAAGAGCACTTTACCATGTGGAAAGGGATGGAGAGACCTTAGCACTAGGCATGGAAGTAGTGAAGGAGGTAACAAGACCAAAAAAATGACAGCTTGCTTGTCCTATCACAGGTGGATTGACCAGGAGAAGGTGGAAGAGCACATGGAACAAATCATGGATCCAAATACACTTCAGAGCCAAGTAGGAAACAACTAAAATCAACTATACATACTTGTGTTGTGGGTGTGAGTGGCTAGTGTGCACCCCCACCATCCCACAAATGAAGATTCACTTGTAGGGGATACGTCGACGGATCAAATCTGGCAGCACGTGAACAGCAAAGACATCAAGAAATCATAAGGAAAGTCACCAAGGATCCTAGGGACACTAAGCCCGGTTCTAATCACATCCACTAAAAAATAGAGAGCAAGCCACCAAATATGTTGGTGGGATGTTTGGGGCTCAAATCAGCACCCCCTCGAGCCACAACAGCCCCAATTAGAAGAAAAACCACCTAAGTAGAGTTCTGAGCAAACACATTATCCTTGTACACCTAGTACTTCTTCTTGTCTGCCTTGTTTGATGTAGTGGTGGTGGAGGGCACTCTTCAGATTTGGGACTGTGGTTGGCAATGTAGACCCCGTGATATGTAGTGAGAGGTGGTGTGCAGACATATTGATGTCCGCCACGACCTCCTTGACTCAATCACATGCATGCTCACTCTGCACCAGTTTGCGCAAGCGGTAGGAATCTGCCATGACCACAGCCATTGCATCGTGAAGTGTGGAAATTTCCTACAGAGGTGTGGGGATGTGGGAAGGTCCAGGCTGAATCAGAGATGAAGGTGAGGGAGGATAAGTAAGAGAAGTCAAACGTGATGGGGTAGAAACGGGGAAGATGCTCATAGAAATCAACTGGCACGTCCGACGCTAGGGCAAGATACCTGCTGTGGCGGACATACACGAGGACAAAGACAAGGGGAACTACTTGGTGGCCAGAAAGTGAACCATGAATATTGTAGACAGATGACTTATGAGGTCATGTGAGGTAATATGAGGGACAATTTCTAGTGGAGGTGGACAAGGGGATGATCCCAAACAGCGTGGAGACAATAGATGAGGTTAGATGTGTTGGGTCTATGGGTACGATGACGGGTGAAGAGGTGTCACTGCAAGCAATGATTGAAGATACAAGAGACACAAGTGTTTGCATATGCTCTTTGCTTTCATATGTGCGGACACGTGCACTGGGAGATTGAATGATGGCGGAAGGAGGGAGGTCGTGATGAAGAAACTGTGGATTCGAATGACGCGGACGGTACAAACAATGACGCCAACTGTGACCCAGTGTGTGACAGAAATGAGTGCAAAAGAACAAGGTTGTTGGATACGGTGGACCTTCTTACAAAAACAAGATAAACTGGGGACCACGGGTGCACGGGAGGAAGGCATCATTCAGGGAACAAGGTGTAATGGATGGCACGGCCAATAACATGGAAAAGGATAAATGGAATCCAAGGCTAGGAAAAGAACCAGGAAGTTGAGACGGACTCATGAAAGACATGGTGAGATGAATGAGAGAGAACAGATCAGTAGGGACACACCTCGATACAACACGATAAGACAACAGTGTCTCCCTCTTGCTCCCTCATCTCTCTTATTCCCTCTCTCTCTCTCTCTCTCTCTCTCTCTCTCTTCTCTCTCTCTCGCTCTCTCTCTCTCTCTCTCTCTCTCTCTCTCTTCTCTCTCTCTC
>SZWC01005976.1:102666-126302 GCA_023375785.1 Penium margaritaceum
GCTGAGGTCATGCGGCCGACAGGGGCAAAGGTGTCAGTGTAATCAACTCCCTCAATCTGAGAGAACCCCTTGACGACCAAGCGGGCCTTGTAGCGTTCCAGTGAGCCATCCGGCTTCACTTTCTTGCGAAAGACCCACTTGACCTGAATCGCCTTCCTCCCAGGGGGAAGGTCGACCAGCTCGTAGACTCCGTGCTCTCGGATAGCGCGAAGCTCATCCTCGCAAGCAGCTCGCCAGGCATCAGCATCCTGCGATGAGAAAGCCTCCCTCAATGTGCCCGGGTCCGGCGCCATAGAGGGGGAACTCTGCGTGGCAAGTGCACACGCCTCAGTGTCTGGCCTGACGGCCACGAGATCAGCTGCTGCGTCACAGGCGATATGGAACTCGCGAGTGACCAGGTCGTGCCCTATGGGGCATGCTGGGTGTACCTTTGAAAGCTCAGTGCGGACACTCAGGCCTAAGGCCTTTGTGCCTGGATCACCGCTCACGATGCTGTGAGAGGAACGTCTGGGTCCGGAACCCGACGCTCACTGAGCTCTAGAATCCAGTGGTCGAAGGCGACCACCGGGCTCACGGGAGTAACCGGAGGTCGAGGGGCGCACCTCAGGCTCAAGAACAGGTACGACCAGAGGGACAGGTACGACCACAGCTGGTGAGGGCTGAGACGAGGCGGTCGGAGATGTCGTGCGCGGAGATGCGTGTGTGGGGAACACTGAGCTGGGGATGACAGCGGGCAAGGCTGGCCCGTGCACTGAGACTGGAGTGTCAGCCAACGTAGAGACAGGAGTGGGCTGGGCTCGGTCAGACGCTGGAACAGGAGTGCTAGTGGACACAGAGGGTGATGCAGGAAGACGCGTGGGAGCAGCGGTACCTGTGGGGTGTGAAGCAGGCTAGACAGGTGGGATCTCTCGACCAACGGCAATGATAGCCGGATCATCAAGTGCTGGAGATCGAGGAATGGTCGCTGGCGAAGAGCTCTCCCCCATCCGCCGAGGACCCTCACAGGAAGGGACATGAGATGCAGAGAGCGCTGTGATCGAAGTTAGATCACGGTATGTGATTGACTCAAAAAACAACGCGTCACGGGACTCAATAACACGACGGCGAGTGGGGTCCCAAAAGCGCCAGTCCTTCGACCACGGGGAGATGCCGATGAAGGCACACAAGCGACCCCGAGGGGAGACCTTGGACCCCTGCTGGTCATCGGTGTACCATACGGAGGCCAGGGATCCCCAGACGCGTGCGAGACGAAGATCGGCACGGTGGCCAAACCAGAGCTCGTACGGTGTAACATGATCCGGAAGCGGACCATGCGGGAGGCGGTTCCAGACCCAAGTCATGTAGGCAAAGCCCTCGAATGCGAAGGACTCCGGGAGACCGCACTCAGACCGCATGGCGCGGACCGCATCCTCCATGGTGCGGTTCCAGCGCTCAGATACACCGTTCTACTATGGGGTAGCAGGAGCGGAGACCTGGTGAAAAATGCCGTGCTCAGCAAAGAAGGAGTCCATCTCGCCGAGGAACTCGCCGCCGCGATCCGAGCGAAAGGTATGTAACGTGTGGCGAGACTGACGCTGAGCCATCACGAGCCAGAGCCGAACCGCAAGGACGGCGTCACTTTTCTGACGCAGACTGTAGACCCATCGCATCCGGGTGAATTCATCAGTGAGCGTCAGAACATACTGGCCCCTCTCGGACAGCGACTCGACCGGGAGAGGACCGAGCAAGTGCGAGTGGACCAACTCGAGGGGCCTCAGCGCTCGGGAACGCGAATCAGGGTAAGTGCACCGGTGCATCTTACCCTGAGCGCAAAAAAGACAGTCGGTCTTGGGTGGCTTCTCGAAAGAAGCCACGTCAAGACCAAGAGCGGGCTGTGTCCGGATGAGCTTCGACACAGTGTCGGAGCCCACATGACACAGACGTCGGTGAAGCAACCGCTGGTGTTCCGGGGATAGAACACCAGTGACAAAAACGCGACCAGAGGAGGTGGGAGAGAAAGGGGAGGAGAGCCGAGCAATGCGGTACAGGTCATCGACGACTGAAGCACGCAGGACAATGCTACGGGTGTCAAGAGCAGTCACAATCGCTGAGTCAGCGGTATGCTCAACGGAGAGACCCATCAGATTGTAGGCACGCACAGACAGCAAACTGAGCTCAAGATCAGGCACAAACAGCACGTCAGAGAGATACAAGGGGCCAGACGGACCATCAAAGCATACAACCCCAACACCGTGAACCGGTAAGGACTGGCCAGAACCTGTACGAACGGAACGGACAGTCATGATAGGACCAAGTACCACAAAGTCACTACGACGACACGTCATGTGGTGGGTGGCACCGGAATCAATGATCCAAGTGCCACCGGAGTCACGACTGGTGGACGTCACTGTACAACGAGCAATAGAACACTCGGCGTCAGAGGGACGCTGAGCCGTCAGTGGGAAGGAACGACGTACATCACGAAGGTGAGACTCATGAATCCAGTCAGTGCAGTCAGGCCCATCATCATCACATGCGGACTGTGCTCCCCCACACGTGTCATCACGAGTCACGAGGACGGACGAACAAGCAGTCTGTGACCCACTCGACGATGACAACATACTCGCACCTCCCTGAAAGCGAAGCGCCAGAAGATGACGAAGCTCGGCGATGGTGCGGTCACGTGGGTCTGGATCACTGTTGCTCGCCGGTGAGGATGCAGGAACAGCTGGAGTCGTAGTCGCCGCGCGTCCAGAGGAGTGTGCGATCGACGTGCCGGACGCGGTGCGAGCGGCATGGACAGCCTGAAGTCCGCGAGTGATGCGCTCCCAGTCGAGTGGTTGCTGGCACTCGGTGTAGCGATGGGCACCTCCACAATTGTAGCAGTGCACGGAGCGGCCACTGCTACCACTGGATGACGCCTGTTGTTGACCCGATCCGCGCTTCCTATTCTTCTTCTTCCCCTGGGCGGCAACTGCAACGCCCTGCGTCTGCGTGGGTGTAGACGGGGTCGAAGAAGAGGAGGAAGATGAGGTCGTGATGGAGGAAGGTGAGGGTGACTGCAGGAGGGAAGATGGTGGTGAGGCGAGGACTGCTGCAGCGAGAGAAGTCTCCTCATGTGCTACTGGTGCCTCGCGTGCCGACGTCACCTGGAGGAAAAGCTGATGGGCCCACGGGAGCAGCTGCAGGGTGGCGGAGATAGGCTCGAGAGCAGCGTCGCTGTACCGTGTGAATATGTCATTGTACTCCAGCCAAACTCCGAGCATGATCGTCCGAAGCGCCCACAGCTGTGTGCCCCCTGAGGTCCCCAGGCGCGTGTAGATACGCATGGCGCGTCGCCAGTAATCCGCTACAGGCTCCGCTGGTCCCTGACGGAGAGAGTGAAAATCACGAATGTGTGACGCATGCGTGGCGTGCGTCTCTGCGGCCAGTAGGGACAACGCCAGATCCTAGCCTCCACGAGGATCAGCTCCGGTGCCTGTGCCAGCCTCGCCGAGGAAGGGACGGAAATCAACGACAGTCTCGCGTGGCATGGCGTAGAGAAGCCCTCGCATGGCCCGGGCTGCTGTCAACACCTGTGCTGGATCTGTAGACTGGTATGGGCTGTGGTAGTAAGGCCAAACTCCCTCAGAAGTGGCCCACACCTGAAACAAGATCTCCCAGCAGTCAAATCCATCCTCGCTGATGTACCGTGGAGGTGGTACCTCAAAGTCCTTTGGCTGCCGCTCCGTGGGGAGAGCAGCCGCAGGCTGAGGAGGGCGAGTGACGGGAAAAACTCCTGGAAGGGGATGATCACTGGGGAAGTCAGGTGACGTTCATATCGGGGAGACGGGTGGAGGTCGGATACCCGTCTGCAGCTGACGGAGGCGCTCCTGTAGAAGACGAATCTCCCGCTCCTGGGAGTCATCCTCAAAGCCTGGCATGAAGGGCTCGTCATCCAAAAGGTCCTCAGGTGGTGGGGAGACTACACCAGGAGGTGAAGCAGGTGGGGCACCTGTCACGGGCACCTGAGCTGAGTGCTGGGTGGAGGCCGCAACGCCGGCAGCTCCCTCAGAAGTCCACGGAGGAGCCGTGGACTGAGCGAGCAGAAGCTCAGTCAGCGTGCGGATCGCGTCAGTCTGCTCTCGCTGCAGACGACGCATCTCCTCCTGCTGGCTGCGTAGGTCCTCAATGGCCTGCGAGCGAGGGCTCAATACCCCTGAAGAAGAGGAGGAGGGATCACCTGGTCCCTTGTCCTTGTCGTCGGGCGAACTCACGTCGCCGCTCACTATGGGACGACAGGTCAAGTTTGCCGGATTTCAGAACCGTCTGTGTTTCTCGAGGATTTGAAACGCTGGCAACGTTTGACTTTTCGGTTGAAAATTTGGCTAAGTGTAATGCTGACATCAGCAAATGGTTGCTGACGTCAGCACGACCTGATGACGTCAGCAACGAACAATGCTGACATCAGCTCGTCCCGTCCTTTTTTTCCTTTTTTTTCTTTTTATTTTTTTTTCTCTTGTCACGGTTCTGCCGCTGCGCCGTGGCGCGCGGCAGCTCTGCGGAAGTTGCGCAGCAGCTTCCGCCCAGCTGCTGCTGGAGCTGCGCTGTCAGCTGCAGCAGCAGCTGCGTAGCTGCGTGTGCAGCGGTGGCAGCGGCGGCTGCGCTGCTGCTGCTGCGGCTGCGCGCGGCGGCTGCTGCTGCGCGCGGCGGCTGCTGCTGCGCGCGGCGCTGTTGCTGCGCGCTGCAGCTGCTGCTAGCTGCCGCCGCCGCGCACTGTTGCTGGCTGCCGCCGCCGCGCGCTGCTGCTGCTGCCACTGCTGCGCTGCTGCTTCTGCCGCGGTTGCCGCTGCTGCTGCTGTGCCGCTGCCGCTGCTGCGCTGCTGCTGCCGACGCCGCTGCTGCGCTGCTGCTGCGCCGCTGCTGTGGCGGCCGCTACTGTTGCGCTGCTGCTACGCGGCTGCCGCCGCCGCCTCTGCTACTGCTGCTCTGCTGCTGCGGCTGTGGGGGGGAAGTGGCGGCTGCACGCACCGCAGCCGCCACACGCCTCTGCGTGGCGGTACGTGCTGCTGCTGCTGCCTCAGCAGCTGCGATCTCACGTGGTGGGTGGGGTACGCGGACGGCGAACGGCCGTCTCCAGCAGGTCCCAGAAGATCTGCTGCAGCGGTGACTCTCACTGCTGCTGTTCTGCTACGTCTCTGCTGCGCAGCTCAGTGAGATCTGTCTCACTGCTCTGATACCATGAGAAAGTGCGTAGAAGCTTCCTAGCAACACGGCCGCTGACCGGGCGTCAGTGCCTAGTCAGACGGTGACGACAGTCACAGGTCGTACACACAACGGCAAGGGTTTGGCTAGGAGACACAAGTCAAAGTGTCAGAATGCTTCAATATAGCATATGCAGAGAGGAATGACAACTGACAGGTCCAGGGCATAAATACCTGCCGCGGCGCACGGCGGGTGTCGCACGCGGCAGTCCAAGAGCTGTCCTAAAACCGGCCCAAAAGCACTGTTTTGGCCGTAACTCTGCGCACACATGTCAGAATCCTACGCCGTCTGAACCTAGACGTGCAGAATCAAACGACGCACGCAACGACTGCTCACATGCATGCATCCATCGACTGACAGCGAGTATACAATGCAAAAACATGCAAATGGGCCTCATGCCCAGTCCGCCGAAAGGCGCCTGCAAGACGTAGAAGGCACAGCAAGGAGTCCCGGTAACATCTGGGGCTCTGGAACAGTGGTCGGTCAGCTCCAGACGGGTAGTCCGCCGCCTGTCGTCGCGCCGGTGTCACCAGGGCCGCCTGCCTTAGGGATCTGCACGAGTATGGACACGGCCGAGTGGTCATAGTAAACTGTACAGGAACGGCACAAAGCACAACACGATCTAGGGTTTTATGTTTTGCGCGTGCTCCGCCCGCGCAAAATGTACAAAACCTTAAATCGTGATAGGGGGTTTGCACGTCGATTTCTTTTTGAAGACAAAGGTCATCGCTCGATCGCGATTTCGCGAGGGAGCGAGGGTCGCGATCGAGCGACGGTCACATGACCCTCTTCGCAATGCTTGATCAGCGACGCACGTTGCTGATTGAGCATGGTGAGCGAGGCCGGATACCTCGATCATTTTTTAGAAGTGCTGGATATGGCACACATAAAATTCCGCTCAAGGATATGGGAGGGTCCGCGATCATGGATGTCATTGCTATTTCGCTCTTAAAAGTGTAACCTAACTAGAAGAGGGGATACTGGGTCAAAAACCGCGAAGATTGAGGGTATCCGACCCTCAACCATTTATGTCCAACCGCCCATAGGCTAAAGACTTGTTGAAACCATGTGGAGAGACCGGTCCGCACTACTCTCCACTCACCTAGGAGTAGACCCGCCTTTGGCGTCCACAGAGGGCCTCGAACCCTGGAGCTCTGATGTCAATGTGACGAATTAGTAGAGGAAGCTTGGCCCACTAGGCCAAAACCGCGGTGATTTAGGGTCTCCGACCCTCAACCCATCTCGTCCAACCGCCAACAAGCCAGGGATCTGTTCAAACCATGTGGATACACTGGACCATGCTACTGTGTATCTTGTCTCTAAGGATTTTTTTTTGTTGGTTTGGTCAATGGATGGTGGATGTTTAACTCATTTGGTAAACATAACATGACTACATACATAAACACGAAGTCTATGTTTGACCCACAAGGGACACTTGAAAGTTGCAACAATTGTACAAGAGAATGAAAAATAAAATGTTTTTTGCATGGAGAACTTTTTCATGTTATATGAAAGGAGTTATCATGGTCATGTAAGAATTCTACATTCATACCTTGGATTTTCCTTGATGTTTTAGATTATATCAAAGATATAAATTATTAAATTTATTCTCAGGATAATTTCATTTTTTTTGTATTTGAGTGCAGGAATTTTACTATCGTCGTGTAACCCTGGGTTTAAAGGCTAAGCTGTTAGGGGGCTTAGGCATGACTTTTGCATGGCACTGAAAATCTGAAATGGATTGCGTGCAGGTTCTTGATCTGAAGTGGAGGAGAGCTGTCCGCTGAATTTCAATGAAGTCGTGAAATTCAGGGGGATTGTCGGCTTCAATGGCGGTCATCGTCACCGAACTTGTTGGAAAACTTTCCGTTAATAGTCGTCAAAATGCCCGCTGACAGCGTGGCATAAACAAAATTTCCACGAGAGGCACGAGATGATGCCAAGGTGGCAATGACACAAGCCACAACACCGCAATCCACTAGGTGAAAATGTTGTCCAGCGAAATATCACCAGTGCTCAGTGTCGAAACGTCTGGTCAGCCGTGGATGAAGGTTTTCAACGGCGAAGATCGTCGGACTATGGGGCCGGCCATGTCTCCTCGCCTCACGTGCGGGAGGCCGAATATGCTTGCCTCGCTGCGCAGCAACAGGCGCTCGAGCGCGAGCCATGGAGGAGTGGGCCAGCTCGGCATGAGGCTTGCCGATGACGTCTTACGGAAGGCTGTGGAACCACGCTGTCCGTGCGTCAACTTCGAACGCTGCCGCTTGTCGCGTTGTTTTGTAGCGGAGACGGAGAGCAGATTCCGACGTCCCCGAGCAATGGCTTGCACCACCTCCGTCGGTGCAGCAATGCAGGTCGCGGGTACGCCCTTGGCGGGGGGTGCCCGGTCGAGCAAGCTGTCAAGCTCGCTGAAGGGCAGCGCCATTGCGCCCTTCGCAAAGTCTGACCTGAGCGGCAAGGGCGTTTGCAGCCAGACCAAGAAGGCCAGCGTTACTCGTGCTGCAAGGCCGGGTGCTAAGGCAGTTCTTGCGGAAACTATTCCTACCAAGACTTCGGTCAGTCGTTCAGCGTGGAAACTACGAATTTGTGGTCGTTTGCAGCGTTTTGGAGCAGCGACTGACGGGGAATTTTCTTCTCTGCGCAGAGCTCGAAGGCTCGGGCGGACCCCAAGTCTGTTGTTGCAGTCATTCTTGGTGGCGGAGCAGGCACCCGCCTTTTCCCTTTGACGAAGACCCGCGCTAAGCCTGCTGTAAGCCTGAGGAAGCTACGCTCGTCAAGCTAGGTTTCTCTTTCTTTTGTTTCCGAAACCACTCATTCCTCTCTTGGTTCGAGGGAACAGGTTCCCATTGGTGGCGCTTATCGGCTGATTGATGTGCCCATGAGCAACTGCATCAACAGTGGCATCAACAAGGTCTACATCTTGACGCAGTTCAACTCGCAGTCCTTGAATCGCCATCTTTCGCGGACGTACAACTTCGGCAACGGAGTGAACTTTGGTGATGGATTCGTCGAGGTGACTAGCGCTGTCTTTGTGCCAGCCCTGTGGAGAGCGGGAGGTGGATGCTTCTGCCGCTGACTCCTCTCTGCCGTGGTCGTTGTCTACCAGGCCCTTGCAGCAACACAAACTCCCACGACGGGGTCCAACTGGTTCCAGGGGACAGCCGACGCCGTCCGCCAGTTCTCCTGGCTCTTCGAGGTCGGTGAATTTGAAACTCCCACCGTCAGTCTTTGAACCCAAGAAACATATTTCTATGCTGACCTAGTGGTGCGGTTTTACAGGATGTCAAGAACAACAAGGTTGAAGACATCCTTATCCTCTCTGGTGACCATCTTTACCGCATGGACTACATGGACTTCATNCACACATTTCCCCATGCTCAGCCACTAAGCTTGAGTTTTCTCTGCGATGCAGGTGGCGTTTCCCCACAGCAAATGATTTTGGTGGTGAAATCATCCCAGCTTCTGCTGCAGAGTACAATGTCCAAGCGTACCTCTTTGACGACTACTGGGAAGACATTGGTACCATCAAGTCCTTCTTTGATGCCAATCTGAACCTGACTGACCAGGTGATGTTGCGCCCTCGTGTGACGGTGCCAGGTTTGCTAGTCATCTGTGCATTTGTTGAAGCTGACATAGTTGCCTTGGCTGACATAACAGAATGCGCCATTCAAGTTCTATGATGCGGAGCGGCCCATCTACACATCACCCCGCAATCTGCCACCCACTCAAATCGAGCGGTGCAAGGTACTGGGGACTGTTGTTTCTGTTCCATTCTGTTTTTCTTCGCAGCGCACAGGATAGTGAGAAACTGGTTTCTTTGCATGGATACTGTTTTGGCAGGTCACCCAATCCATCATCTCCCATGGATGCTTCTTGCGGGACAGTACAGTGAACCACTGCATCATTGGCATCCGCTCTCGGCTTGAGTCAGGCTGCGACCTGAAGGTATGAGCTACTGTATGTCTGCTGTCTGTGGAAAGAGCATTTTGGAACAAGGGACACTGAACATTTACTTTCACTTTGTAACTTTTGTCAATCCTCATGTTGAAATTTTCTTGTGGCACTCTTGGCAGACTGTCAAGCCTGCCATGTAGCAGGTGCATCAAAATTCATGCCAGTGATTCATGCATCCCACTATGCCACACATATGGGAAATGGAGGCTTTGCAATGTGCTGTTTCTGGGCTGCAATAAGGGTGCTTTCTTGTGGTTGTGTGGACACCCCAACGTCTGTTTTGTCCCACTCAAATGGCCTGCACTGTGTGCATGTGCGGCCATTGACGCTCATGCAAAACTTTTCCCTCCATGTCTGAATATGAAGGGTCATTCATGGCTGTTGGGTAAGCAGCCATTGTGGCAAGGCACACTCTATCCCATTATGGGGGGTTCATAGACCTCATCTAGCATTGGAGGGAAACAAGGCGGTGGGAGAACAGAGAAAAATGAGTAATCGTTGTAGACGAGGGGGAAGGGAGAGGGGGGGCATGGTTGAGGAGCACGATGTTTGTCCAGTCAGCAGGCCAGACACAGTGACGGCTGGCAGAGGTTAAGCGCACTTATGGCTAGGCTTACAGCTGCCTGATGGTTGCAATGCTGATAGGATGATGCTGTGTGCCAAAAGCATGAGCTAGGTGATCTGGCCAGCGCATGGGCATGTGCTCGAGTCTCACCTGAGACAATTGGTGGTACCCCCTGACATGCTGCCTTCAGGAGGCCTCAAGTTTCCAGCATGCACAAGCTTAGTGCCACCTCCCTGTACCTGTTTGAAGTGCTGACAATGCCAGGCAAATGCTTGGTGCTTGCGTTACTGACGCGGGACCTGTTTGTGGCTCTAACTCTGGGTCTGCTGGTGTGTATGCCGGCCATGACTAACTCTGGGTCTACTGGGTTAAATTAGCTCGTCTCAACATTTCCTCTTCATGCCCTAGAAATTCCACCTTCAGTGGACCCTGTCCTTTTTTTTTTCTTTTCTCCCTTTCTGCAGGACACAATGCTTGTTGGTGCTGACTTCTACGAGACAGATGCTGAGCGTGCAGCACTTCTTGCAGAGGGCAAGGTACCTATTGGCATTGGCAGCGGCAGCGTAATCAGGTGAGCACCTCGAACCACACTTACGTTATTAGATGTGTTGGTGCCACTCCCTTGACAGCAGTGTTTTATCGTGAATGAGGTCTTCATGTGCATGGCAAAGTGAGTTTTTGAGGATGGATTTTGGATCATGGGATGTACTAGATGCATGCCTGTGATGACCTGGAGTTCGTCAGTCAATACATCTGGGATGTAGATTTTTAAGTCTCGGAACTGACAGACTGTTATTTTGGGTTTGTGCTGTGTGCAGGGATGCCATTGTGGACAAGAATGCACGCATTGGGAAGAACGTTGTGATTNTTCTGTTTGCAGAAAGTCCAAGAGGCTGACCGCACTGTGGATGGCTTCTACATCCGGAGTGGAATCACCGTCGTGTTGAAGAACGGGACCATCGTTGATGGCACTGTCATCTAAGCATCTGAGATCGCCCTCAGTGTAAGAAGGCTTCCCCTTCTATCATTGCTTTTCTGGAGCTGAGCTTGGTGATTCTATTAGGTGGATTGTACACCAGTAAGACACATGGCACTCTTGCCCATAAGCAAAGGCTTGAAAGCACTCAACTTGAAACAACTGTGCACAACTGCCAGCTCAGTGAAATGCCTCCAAGCATTTGTGCGGAATGATGCTCAAATGGAGAGCGCCATCTGTGTGGGCGGATCTGGAGAAAATTGAGACATTGGAATCGAAAAGCGCTAGAAGTGGGTTCGGAGAAAAGGTGAGAGACTGAACTCTGCAAGTGAAGAGGGTGCACTTGGGGGTGACATAAAAGGCCAGACCACCAGCAATGTAGCTCTTTTCCTTTCTGCCCGACAGCAGGTGGGATGTAGATGTGTCATTCTTTTGGTTGCAGAAGAAGCTGAAACTGACTACGATGAAAAGCTAAGTCACCTGGTAATAACACTGTCCACAACAGATGAACATTCCTGTAGCTACCCTCAAGTTCTTTGGTGAAGGAACTGGGGAGAGCGAGGGAGTGGGGCTTCCAGACAACACACACCTTGGACGTGGAAGTTTGCTGGAGAGGGGAGAAATCATGTAGAAGCCAGTCAGTGCACACCCGCATTGAGCAAGCACCGCCACCCGGGGTTGAGCCCAACCTCTCGGTATGAAACAAGGGTGGCCACTCACCGATATGCAGCCAACGGCCAACACGATGGCCCCCTAAGAGTCGGCACCCGGACAATATCGCAACCCCCCATGTTGGTAGAGCAGAACGGCGAGTGGAAGAAAGCAAGTGGTGAGCTGAGGGCGCACTCCCAGCATGATGGTGTCCAGCGCCCAGAGCTGAGATCCGCCTCCGGTGCCCAGGCGAGTGTACAGGCGCATGGCCCGAAGCCAGTAATCAGCTGCTGACTCCGAGGATCCCTGATGAAGAGAGTGGAACTCGCGAAGGCGCGCGGATCGGGTCGCGTGAGTCTCAGCTGCAAATAGGGTCAGCGCCAGCTCCCAGCCGCGGCGCGGGTCTGCGCTTGCTCCAGTCCCAGGCGCACCCAGGGAAGGGCGGAAGTCGACCACTGTCTCCTGCGGAATCGCGTACAGCAGTCCACGCATGGCACGCGCTGCTGTAAGGGACTGGAGCGGATCAACCGTCTGGTACTGACTGTGGTAGTAGGGCCAAACCCCCTCCGAGTCAGCCCATACCTGAAACAACACCTCCCAACAGTCAAACCCCGCTTTGCTGTCGTAGCGAGGCGGGGAAGTCTCGAAGTCCTTAGGTCGTCGCTCCGTGGGGAGCTGGACCTCAGGCGGTGCTAGGAGCGGACGTGGGAAGAGCATGAGAGACATCAACGCTGCTCCCCCAGCGGCACCCGAGGCCTGACGTGGGTCGGCCTGCTGCTGCTGCTGCTGCTGCTGTCGCTCCGACTGCTGCTGCTGCTGCTGCTGCTGTCCCCTCGGACTGGGCGCCGACGTCTCAATGCGCAGGCTACTCATCTGCTCCATCAGCCGGCGAAGCGCATCCTCCCCAGTGGGCGGGGGAATCTGATCCCACTCCTCGACAACGGACTCTCGCCTCTGCGCAGGAGCAGCAGCGGGACCAGCAGACTCCTGGCCCGATGGGGTTGCCTCTCTCCTTCCCGGGCTGATGTCCCGGTGTTCCAGACAGAGAGACCAAGGCATCGCGGATCTGCCGCAGCATCGCTGACTGCTCATCCTGGCGGTGGCGGAGCGATGACTGCTCTACCAATAGGAAGTCAATCGCCTTTGAGCGTGGGCTGCGGGCCCCGCTCGTGACGGTGTCTTCCGGCTCCTTGCCCTTGGAGCTGCTTGACTCCATGCTGAGGCGGTGCAAAAGTCGTCCGAACACAGAACCGTCAGCGTTTCTCGAGGCATTGAAACGCTGGCAAAAATTAACCTTTTTGTCAAAAATTTGACCAAGTCTGTGATGACGTCAGCGTACTCATCGCTGACGTCAGCAGTGGGCTGCGAGCGTCGTCGATGGCTGAGCGTCAGTCTTGTCACTCCCTTCACACCTTCTGCTCTCACCGCAGCGGTGAGTATCTCGGTGAGCTGACCACTCACTTCGCCGAGCTTGGTATCTGTCACCAGCTCTCGGCGCCTGCTACGCCACAGCAGAACGGTGTGTCTGAGCGCTGGAACCGCACCATGGAGGATGCGGTTCGCGCTATGCGCGCTGAGTGCGGTCTCCCGGAGTCTTTCGCCTTCGAGGGCTTCGCCTACATGACGTGTGTCTGGAACCGTCTCCCGCATGGTCCCTTGCCGGACCACGTCACGCCGTATGAGCTGTGGTTCGGTCACCGTGCGGATCTCAGGCTTGCTCGCGTCTGGGGTTCCTTGGTTTGCGTCTGGTACACCGAGGACCAGCAGGGATCCAAGGTCTCTCCGCGCGGCCGGATGTGTGCCTTCCTCGGTGTCTCCCTGCGCTCCAAAGCGTGGCGTTTCTGGGATGCAGGACGACACCGCATTGTTGAGTCGCGCGACGCGCTGTTCTTTGAGGCACTGTCGTACCGCGACTTGTCTGCGATTCTCACCCAGGCAGCGTCTCACGTTCCCACCTGTGAGGCCTCCCGTCGGCTGGGGGAGTCTGCCCCACAGGGTGAGTCCGTCCGGGGTGCCTCCGGGGTGGGACCGTCGCTGGTCACCATTGACCCGGCTATCATTGCTGTCGGGCCTATGGTCTCTACGCCTGCCTTGCTTGCGCCTGCCGCGATTGCATCGCCCGTGCCTGCCACGACTGTCTCGCCCGCACCTGCCGCGACTGCCTCGTCTCCTGGCTCGCCTGCCCCCGCGGTGCCTGCCTCGCCTGCAGGAGCTGCACCTGCCTCGCCGGCGGGCGCTGCACCTGCCTCGCTTGCGGGAGCTGCACCTGCCTCGCCTGCGCCTGCAGCGCCTGCCTCACCCACGCCTGCTGCGACCGCCTCGCCCGCGCCTGCTGCGACTGTCTCGCCCTCGCCTCCAGCGCTTGCTTCGCCCGCGCCTGCCGCGACTGACTCGCCCGCCCCTCCAGCGTCTCTAGACGCAGCGCCTGCCCTCCCTGTGCCTGAGCCGTCGGTCAGCTCAGACTCTAGCTACTCCCGTGGGCCAGGTGGACGTCTCCGCCCACTGGCCCCACGTGCACCTCCAACTGCGGTTGCACCACCCAGACGACGCACGCGCAGCGTGCACAGTGGTGACCCTGGCACGAAGGCTCTCGGCCTGAGTGTCCAGGGCACCTGCACGGAGGTGCACCCAGCCTGTCCCATTGGACACCAGCTGATCGCTGACGAGCACGAGGCTGCACAGGCAGCTGCCGCTGACCTGGTTGTGGTCCGTCCGACCCGCGAGGCGTGTGTCCTGGCCACCCGGAGCTCTCCTTTGGCGGTCCCCGATCCGGACACGTTAAAGGAGGCGCTCTCAGGAGAGGATACTGAGCAATGGCGAGCCGCCTGTGAGGACGAGCTCAGGGCTATCCGGGAGCATGGAGTCTTTGAGCTGGTCGACCGTCCTGAGGGACGGAAGGTCGTGCAGGCGAAGTGGGTCTTCCGCAAGAAGGTGAAGCCCGACGGCTCACTGGACCGCTACAAGGCCCGCTTGACTGCCAAGGGGTTCTCTCAGGTTGAGGGGGTGGACTTCACTGACACCTTTGCCCCTGTTGGTCGCATGACCACAACTCGCGTGCTGCTTGGTGTGGTCGCCCACCATGACTGGGAATTGCACCAGATGGATGTGAACAATGCGTTCCTCCATGGCACCCTAGAGGAGGAAATCTACATGGTCCACCCACCTGGGTTTGAGGTCGAAGGCAACAAGGTCTGGCGCTTGCGCAAGGCCTTGTATGACCTGAAGCAGTCGCCCCGGTGCTGGAACCAAGAGATCACTCGCACCCTCACGCAGGCTGGATACGTCCAGAGCGACGCCGATCCGTCACTCTTTATCCGACGGACAGCCGAGCACCTCACTGCCATTCTGGTGTACGTGGACGATCTCCTGATTGCGTCTCCTTCAGTGGAGGCTGTGAAGGATGCCAAGGCGGTCCTGCAGGCCGCCTACAGGATGAAGGACCTCGGTCCAACGGCTGTTTTCCTTGGGATGGAGATTGTGCGTGACCGTCGTCGACGGACACTCCTCCTCCATCAGGCACGATACGCACAGGTGGTGGGGGAGCGATTTGCTGACCTCCTTGCCGCTCTCCCCGCCGCCTCGTCACCCATCACTCCCGACGGGCAGGACGCTCTGAAGGTGACAGACCCAGCCGATCTGGGCAAGGCTGTTGACGTGACCTTGTACGTGCGCATCATTGGCTCACTGATATACTTGGCCACAACCACGCGTCCCGACATTGCGTTTGCTGTCAACCTACTCGCACAGTTCAGTCAGTCCCCTCGGGCTCGCGCTCTGCACGCAACTTTGCGAGTCGTCCGGTACGTGATCTCCACACCGTATTACGGTCTCTGCTTTCGGAGACAGTGCTCGATTGTGGTAGATGGCTACACCGACAGCAACTGGGCGTGGAGTCCTGATGGACGCAGTCGCACGGGTTACGTGTTCCTTCTTGGTGGTACCGCTGTGTTCTGGCGCAGCGGCAAGCAGGGGTGCATTGCTCGCAGCTCCTCAGAGGCTGAGTATGTTGCTCTGGGCGCTGGCGCCGCTGAGGCAGTGTGGCTGCAGCGGCTGTTTCAGAGTTTGGGCCAGTCGGTGCCTGCCATCATTCTCCGCTGCGACAACCAGAGTGCTCTCGCGATCGCTGAGAACTCTGGTGTGTTCCACGCACGCACGAAGCACATCGCTGTCGAGTACCCTTTCGTGCGCGATCTGGTGGAGCGGCAGTTGATATCAATCGTCTGGGTGGGCACAGACTTACAGCGCGCTGACTTTCTGACCAAGGCACTGGCTCGTGGGAACTTTCTCGGGGCTGTTCGTTCCGTCGGTTTGCGACCCCTGTCTGAGAGTGGGTGACTGTCAGGGTCTCTGTTGAGCACTCTGTGTTGCACCGGCACGCTTTCTGCACGTGTATGGACATGCGTACCATCGGGTCATGGGGGAGTGTTGTGATGCTGTCAGCCACACACAGTTGTACAGTTGGTTGTGACCACTCGGCCGTGTCCATGCTCGTGCAGATCCCTGAGGCGGACCCAGTTGGAGACGGAACCACCTGACGTGGTGCTCCACCCGCTGGANGACTTGCAGCGCGCTGACTTTCTGACCAAGGCACTGGCTCGTGGGAAGTTTCTCGGGGCTGTTCGTTCCGTCGGTTTGCGACCCCTGTCTGAGAGTGGGTGACTGTCAGGGTCTCTGTTGAGCACTCTGTGTTGCACCGGCACGCTTTCTGCACGTGTATGGACATGCGTACCATCGGGTCATGGGGGAGTGTTGTGATGCTGTCAGCCACACACAGTTGTACAGTTGGTTGTGACCACTCGGCCGTGTCCATGCTCGTGCAGATCCCTGAGGCGGACCCAGTTGGAGACGGAACCACCTGACGTGGTGCTCCACCCGCTGGAGGCAGCCTGGTAGCCTATCTGGTGTACCGGAGGGTTGCCACGACCTACGGACTGCGTTTGGAGACCTTCAGGATTTTCTCGGTAGACAGCCCTGCCAGGCTGATTTGCATGTTTATTTTCTTACACTCTCCGGATGCTGCCGGACATAGGCGTGTGACCAGTCGTTGTGTCCGTCTTTTTGTCTTGCATCCTTAGGATCAGACGGTGCTCCGTTTGGACGCTTGTGCGCAGAGTTATGGCCAAAACAGTGGTTTTGGGCCGGTTCAGGACAGACAGGTGCTGCCGCGTGCGCCACCCGCTGTGAGGCGCGGCGGCTGTTTATGCTGTGGACCTGTCATTTGTCAGCCCTCTCTGCACATTCACTGCAATGCAGCTTCTGAGACTTGTCTTGTCTCTCCTAGCCTGACACTTGCTGTTCTCGCACCCGCTTGCATGCCAGTGCGTTAAGCTGACTGGTCTGTGCCGCCACGTCAGCAGCAGCATGGCTAGGAAGCTGTGGTGAATCTTCTCAAGTGGTTGTGAGTGTAGCAAGGCAAGAGGGCCACAACACCATGGACAAGCGTGCAGAAAAAGTCAGGGGCGAGGTCACGAGTAACAAGAAAACAAGGTGATTGATGCACAAAGTCTTGCAGCGAGCGGGCGAGCAGCGAGCTCACCCTCGTTCGCTATCCACGCCCTGCATGGAGTTGAACCACTTGCCTTGTTTTGTGGAATAAACCTCTCAGCGAGCTGTCCACTGGACACCTGGCAATAAAAGCTAGAAACCTAGACTAAAGTGTTGGTTTTTGCGCTCATTGTGCTCTGTTGTGTCCTCCCGGCTTGTGTACATTGGCGTGCAGATGACTGACGGCGAGACTCGACGCTGATGGAGTGTCGTCCGGTGGAGCCGACGTCTTCTCGCAGTTCGCTGGAGCCTCCTCTCTCCGGCGACGTGTTCAGCTCCATCGGCACGCCTCCTCGGCGGTCGCGCTGCCGGCGGTCGCTGCCACCGCAATCGTCTGCATGCGTCCAGCGCGTCCTGTCGCGCCTGCGTCGTCATGCGCTGCCTAGGGTCCTTGTTGCATGTTGCATGGCCCTAGTCGGCAGCATAAACCATCGTGGGCACTACCTGGATTGAGGTAGCCATAACTCCTCGCTACTATTTTTCTAGTTGATTCTGACCGCACGACTGCGTTTGCAGCGTCAGTGTTATGGTATGGTCCAGTTTTCAGGCAAAAACGGACGACGCCCGGGTTTTGGGCTGTCGGCTGTCTGGCAGGCCTCACCGAGAAAACCTGCCAGCCTGAAAACAGCTATCTTCTGATTGGCTGGTGAACTGAGTAACAAGTTCTACAGAGCTGGGGGAGGAGGCTGGTTCTTGGAGGGGTCTCCCATTGTGTCGCATTCTTCATTGCTAATCAGTTACTATCAGTTTCGAACTGCTTTCTGGCGCTAACACTCGCGCGCGCACTTCTGAGTATCAAACCCAGAGCTCCCAGACAGAGACTCTAGAGCAGCAGACTGAGGGGGCAGCTGACTTAAGCAACGAGCGTGGAAGCCTGCACGCTGCATCAACAACGCTGCTGACCCAACCTGCTGCCTAGTTTCTATTTTGGTATCGGAGCCAGAGCGTAGCAACAGCAACGGAAGACTGACGTACAGGTGCCAGAAAATGCCGCTGGACCTCCACACGGCGCTAGTGCACGGGAAGTGCCGCCGGATTTTTCCTAGCAGCATTGACCCGCCTGGTGGCGGCGTCAAACGTTTTCCCACGGCCACGGGGCCAGGGGAAATGCTGCCGGATTTCTACCGGCAGCTCTGACCCCCACGCTGGACGCAAGGAGGTGAGCAGCCGACCACGTCAGGCCCCTGCTGACGACGACGCACACGGCAACGCCCTCAGGTGTGACTGATAGCAAAAGCCAGCAGCAGCAGCAGCTTGCCGCGGCAGCAAGCAGTGGCAGCAGCGGCCAGCAGTAGCAGCATACAGTTGCAGTTGGTAGTAGCAGCAGCTTGCAGCAGCAGCACCTTGCAGCAGCAGCACCTTGCAGCAGCAGCAGCAGCTTGCAGCAGCAACAGCCCGCAACAGCAGCACCCGGCAGCAGCAGCCGCTGCAACGAGCAACAGCAACCGCTGCAACGAGAAACAGCCGGCAGCAGCAGCTGCACGAAGCAGCCAGCAGCAGCAGCAGCCAGCGGCAGCAGCAGCAGCCGGCTGTAGCAGCCCGCAGCAGCAGCAGCTGCAGCAGCTCGTAGCAGCAGCTGCTACAGCTGCGAGCCCGCTGCTCGAAGCGAGCAGCGAGCTACGCGCATCGAGCAGCGAGAAGCGAGCAGCTCGCTGCCCGTAGCGAGCAGCGAGCTCGCAGCGGGCAAGGCAAAAAAAAAAGAAAACAAACAAAAAACGGGGACACCGCCCCCCCTTTTTACTTAGGAGCAGCAGCAGTAGCAGCCGCTGGTGCAGCAACAACAGCAGCAACAGCAGCAGCAGCAACAGTAGCAGCAGCTGCAGTAGCAGCAGCGACAGCAGCAGCAATAGCAGTAGTAGCAACAGCAGCACCATCAGTAGCAGCAGTAGCAGCAGCAGCAGCAGCAGCAGCAGTAGCAACTGCAACAGCGGCAGCAGCAGCAGTAACAGCAGCAGGAGTAGCAGCAGTAGCAGCGACTGTAGTAGAAGCAACAGCAGCAGCGGCAGCAGCAGCAGCAGCAGCCGCTGCAACAACAGCAGCAGCAGCCGCTGCAGCAGCAGCCGCTGTAGCAGTAGCATCAACAGCAGCTGCCCACCACTGCTGACGTCAGCGGCCGTCCGCTGACGTCACTGCTGACGTCATCAACCAAAGAAAACCAAAAAAAAAAACAACAACCAGGAGGCCACTAGGAGACTGTGCTGACGTCCGCCATCCTTGGCGGACGTCAATGTTGACATCACCAGCACACACCAAAGAAGAACAAAACCAGAAAAAAATGGGGCTTGGGACACACCATGGCTGACAATGACGAGGCAGAGGGGTCCTCCTCTACGGGAGGGACCCCTACCTCCCTTTTCTTGCGGCGCCTGTAGCAGCAAGAGCTGCACCAGCGGCAGCAGCCACCGCTGCAGCAGCCGCCACTGCAGCCGCAGCAGTAGTAGCAGCAGTAGCAGCAGCAGCAGCAGTAGTGGCAGCAGCAGCAGTAACAGCAGCTGCAGCAGCAGCACCAGTCGCCGTAGCAGCAGCAACGGCAACAACAGTAGTAGCAGCAGCAGCAGCTGCAATAGCAGCAGCTGCAGCAGTAGCAGCAGCAGCTGCAGCAGCAGCAGCAGCAGCTGTAGTAGCGGTAGTAGTAGCAGCAACAATAGCGGCTGCCGCAACAGCAGCAACAGCGGCAGCAACAGCAGCACCAGCAGCAGCAGTAGTAGCCGCTACAGCCATAGCAGCCGCTGCAGCCACATCAGCCGCTGCAGCCACAGCAGCCCATTGGTGTCGTCGGCGGCGACCCTGACCCCATCGTGGCTCTTCAGCACCAGCTTGACGCCTTGACGCAGCAGGTTGCCGCGCTACAGCCACCAGCCTCCCAGCCTGCCACCAGTGTGCTGCTGTCGTTCATCCCTCCAGGACATGCTAGCCCGGCTGTATCTGCTACCACATTTTATCTGGCACAGCAGGAGACTCAGCGCCAGCGGCAGACAGTGACCTCCGTCCTTGGCCCCTGTCTGGGTGCCGGTCGCAGGCAAAAGGACTTTGAGACGCCGCCGCCGCCGCTTTGGGCCAGCGAACAGTTCCGGAGCTGGGAGCTCAGCTTCCGGATATGGGCGCAATGTGAGGGTCTATGGATGTACTACACCCTCCCTCATGACTTCACCTAGGCCGACCATCTGTATGACGCTGGTTGCGCCGTTCGTGCCCTAGTCCCAGTCGCCCCTCCGGCGTCCCGCCTGGCCCTCGAGCCTTTCCTCAGCGACTTCACCACTGACGTCCCTCCAGACCTGGCCGCCGCCTGGCATGTCCTCACCAGGCCCCATCGCCTGTCCAGCGACGCTGAGATCAGTCGTCTGCTCCGAGAGTTCAACTCCCTGCACATGGGGGAGACCGAGACGGTCACTACTTACTGGCAACGGGCAGAGGACATCCTTCGACGTCTCGGCACATCCGCTCCGCCCCCTCTGTCCGCGCTTCTCACCATCAAGCGCGGCGCCACCAGCGCTTACGCGGACGTCTTCGTGCACTACCCCCAGGACGTCCTCTCCACCATGGCGACCCAGGGCACCCTCATGCCCTGGGTGTACGAGCTCTTCCTCCGTGTTGAGGAAGCTCGACAGGAGTCCCAGCTCCATCGCATGGAGGCGCTTGCATCCCTTGTCGTCGCCTCCCTTGTCGTCGCCTCTCCTGCCGGTGCGTCCGTGGCCGTCGCCTCCCCTGCCGTTGCCTCCGTGGCCGTCGCCTCCCCCGCAACAGCTACCTCATCGTTGTCGGGAACGAAGAAGAAGCGCAAGAAAAAAAAAAGCAAGGGTCCGACGCAACAGCAGCAGTAGCAGTCGTCGACCGGGTCCAGCGGTGGTGGCTCGGTCTGCCACAACTGTGGTCGGCCTGGACACGGGTGGTACACATGCCCTCTGCCGACGGACGAGGCCCGCGTCATCGCCATCCTGCGACGCCAGCGAGAGCGCCGTCTCGCCTCTACCGCCGTCGCTACTGCTGGCCCTGACACTCCGACCTCGTCCAGCAGCTCGGCCACTTTGACAGATTCGCCTGTCCTGCAGACACCCCCGCCGCAACAGTACTACTCACATCCGTCGGCGCTTCCGCTTCCTTTGCCGGCCGAATCCTCCCACTACCTGGGCTCCGGCGCTGTGACTCCGCACTCTGCCTACATTGTTCGGTGTAGTGGCTCAGCATGACTGGGAACTACACCAGATGGATGTGAACAACGCGTTCCTCCATGGCTCTTTGGATGAGGAGATCTACGTGGCTCAGCCACCAGGCTTTGAGGACGGTGACAAGGTCTTACGCTTGCGGAAGTCCTTGTACGACCTCAAGCAGTCTCCACGGTGTTGGAACCGGGAGATCACTGGCACCTTGACTCGCGTAGGATACGTACAGAGCGATGCAGACCCCTCACTCTTCATCCTACCGACACCTGAGCGGTTCACCGCCATCCTGGTCTATGTTGATGACCTTCTGATCGCGTCGCCGTCCCTGGAGGCCGTGAAGGAGGCCAAGGCTGTCCTGCAGACCGCCTACAGGATGAAGAACCTCGGTCCTGCATCGGTGTTTCTTGGTATGGAGATCGTGCGAGATCGCAGACATTGGACACTGTTGCTGCATCAGACCCGGTATGCACGAGTCGTGGGGGAGCGCTTTACGGATCTCCTTGGTGCAGTGCCCACTGCTTCCACACCTCTCACACCTGATGGGCAGGATGCCCTGAAGGTGGATGACCCTACACAGCTGGGAGAGACAGTGGATGTGACCTTGTACCTCCGTCTTATCGGATCTCTGATGTACCTGGCCACTACCATGCGTCCCGACATCGCGTTCGCCGTCAACCTCCTCGCTCAGTTCTCGCAGACTCCACGTGCGAGAGCTCTTCATGCGGCTGTGCGAGTGGTACGGTACGTGGTCTCCACGCCGTATCTCGGACTTTGCTTTCGTCGGCNTTTGGGGGCAGGGGCTGCTGAGGCAGTTTGGCTGCAACGCTTGATTCTTGAGTTTGGGCAGTCAGTACCCGCCATTGTGCTGCGTTGCGACAACTAGAGTGCTCTCGCCATTACGGAGAACTCTGGTGTTTTCCATGCTCGCACAAAGCACATTGCGGTTGAGCATCACTTCGTTCGTGATCTGGTGGAGCGACGCGTGATCTCCATCATGTGGGTTGGCACTGACTTGCAGCGTGCTGATTTCTTGACGAAGGCACTTGCCCGCGGAAAGTTCCTGGTGGCCATTCGTTCTGTCGGGCTTCGCCCCGTGCGTGAAAGTGGTTGAGTGTGGGATGTACGTTGGCGTCTCATCTGTCTGTGTCACTCACTATGTGGTTGTACCAGTGCTGCACGCGTATGGACATGCGTACCATCGGGTCATGGGGGAGTGTTGTGCTTTGTGCCGTTCGTGTACAGTTTAACGTGACCACTCGGCCGTGTCCATACTCGTGCAGATCCCTGAGGCAGGCGGCCCTGGTGACACCGGCGCGACGACAGGCGGCGGACCACCCGCTTGGAGCTGACCGACCACTGTTCCAGAGCCCCAGATGTCACCTGGACTCCTTGCTGTGCCTTCTACGTCTTGCAGGCGCCTTTCGGCGGACTGGGCATGAGGCCCATTTGCATGTTTTTGCATTGTATACTCGCTGTCAGTCGATGGATGCATGCATGTGACCAGTCGCTGCGTCCGTCTTTTGATTCTGCACGTCTAGGTTCAGACGGCGTAGGATTCTGACATGTGTGCGCAGAGTTACGGCCAAAACAGTGGTTTTGGGCCGGTTTTAGGACAGCTCTTGGACTGCCGCGTGCGACACCCGCCGTGCGCCGCGGCAAGTATTTATGCCCTGGACCTGTCAGTTGTCATTTCTCTCTGCATATGCTATATTGAAGCATTCTGACACTGTGTCTTGTATCTCCTAGCCAAACCCTTGCCGTTGTGTGTACGACCTGTGACTGTCGTCACCATCTGACCAGGCACTGACGCCCGATCAGCGACTGTGTTGCTAGGAAGCTTCTATGCACTTTCTCACGCCCCTCGGTTCACACTATGCAACTACACAGAAACGCCGGAAAGTGCACCAACACAATACCTTGCACAGAGACATGCAAAACCAGCACTCATTTGATTGATCAAATCACAAACAAGTGAACCACTGATAAGCTCGAATGGTCACTTGAAGTGAGCTCACTCGTTTTAGCAGATGAAAGCCGTGTGCCTTTGTCCCAAGTGGAGAAATGTGCTGCCATGCAAAAGCGAAGTAACATTTATTCTCTTTGTTCTTTGTAACCTATGAGCCCTACATACGAGTGTCATTACAGAATCACGGACAGTATTTTAGTAATAACGACAAAGACATGTTTGGAGCAGTTTGACATCGTCGGGAAGGAACAAGAACTTTCGGGTGGTTGAAAGAAGTGGCCCCGTGGGGGGGACCATCCGATATCTATTCAGGCGGTCATACCAGCTTGCAGCATTGGTTGTTCTTCTTTGCTTGCTGGTAGAAAATCTGCACAGAGGCGCAATGACGCAATAGGTGGAGTAGGGGATGCAAATGAGTAATGTTTTCCGAGGGAAAAGTTGGATCATGCAAGAAGATAGTCTGAGAGGGTTGTCCCAAGATGCTATGCTGTTTTCCAGGGAGAAGTGACTGAATCATCCGGTGTTCAGGTCAAAACCAACGCATCATCTCAACTTGACAATGACGAGCCCAGATACCGTATCCCCCTCCTCCCCCCC
>SZWC01005977.1:3143-18429 GCA_023375785.1 Penium margaritaceum
TGATCAATCAACCCTTGCTTGATGCTCTCTTGCGTATTGACAACTTGAGCTCTTCTTGAGATGTAATGCTAAGGCGTTAGTACTCTTGAAGGTGAAGTGTATGCCTGATTAAGTTTGGGGTGCACGACACATACCTGCAAAGGAAGAAGGTGTAAAAACCTTTGTGAGCTTTTTTGGTTTCGCGGCTTCTCTGCCGGAGGTGGTTAGCTCAGTAGCTAACAGTTATGGGTTGTCAACATTGGCCATGCATAGTGAATGTATTCGGGCATGGTTAATGACATGCCTTATTTGGCTGGTCAATGTGCTTGGTAGCCACAGAGTGCCACTACTTAATAAAGGTCGTCTTACTTGCTAGTTGATATCTAGTATTTCCAAACCATTGTTTCCCCCTCTATCCATTTGTGACTTGTATGATGAGTTGTGAACAATGACCCATCATAGTGGAGTTATTTGGTCATGTTCAGTGATACATGCATACCTTGGTTGGTCACTGTGCATGGTTTCCATACCGTACCGCTACTTTTTGGATGTCTTTGTACTTGCTGGTTGATAACTAGTGTTCCCAAACCATTTTTTCCCCTCTGAAAATGTCTGACTTGTATTATGAGCTGTCAGTGTTGACCCATCACAGTGAAATTCCCTGGTCATAGTGAGTGACATATTCCTACTTTGGTTGGTCATTGTGGATGATGTTTACAGCATGCCATTACTTGTTGAAGATCTTTGTATATGCTAGTTTATACCTAGTGTTCCAGACCATTGTTTCCCCCTGTGACCATCTGTGAATCGTGTTATGCATTGTCAACATTGGCCATACATAGTGATCGTTTTTGGTCATGGCCATTGACGTATGCCTAGTTTGGTTGGTCATTGTGCATTGTAGCCACACAGTACCACAACTTATTAAAGGTCTTTGTAATTTCTAGTTGATAACTATTATTTCCAAACCTTTTTTTACCCCTCTGACCATTTGTGACTTGCATTATGAATTGTGAGTGTTGAACCATCGTAGTGGAATTCTTGGTCATGATCAGTGACATATGTATACTTTGGTTGGTTATTGTGCATGGTAGCCACACCGTGCCTCTACGTATTGAACATCTTTTTACTTTCTTGTTGATAACTAGTGTTCCCAGACCATTGTTTCCCCTCTGAATATTTGTGACTCGTGTAATGAGTTGTCAACGTTGACCCATCATAGTGCAGTTATTTGGACATAGTCAGTGACATGTGCCTCCTTTGGCTGGTCATTGTGCATAGTAGCCACATCGTGCCACTACGTGTTGAAGATAATTCTAATTGCAAGTTGATACCTTGTGTTTCCAAACCATTTTTTCCCCCTCTGACCATCTGTGACTCGTGTTATGAGTTGTCAACATTAGCCATACAGAGTGAACTTCTTCGGTCATGTTCAGTGGCATATGCCTAATTTGGTTGGTCATTGTGTATGGTAGCCACACAGTGCCACTACTTATGAAAGGTCTTTGTACTTGATAGTTAATAACTAGTATTACTAAACCATTTTCTCCCCCTCCAACTATTTGTGAATTGTATTATGAGTTGTGAATGTTGACCCATCATTGTGGAATTCCTTGATCATGATCAGTGACATATGCATGCTTTTTCAGGTCATTGTGCATGGTAGCCACACCATGCCACTATTTGTTGAAGGTCTTTGTACTTGCTAGTTGATACCTGGTGTTCCTTAATTATTGTTTCATCCTCTGACCATTTGTGACTTGTATTCTGACTTGTCAGCGTTGACCCATCATAGTGAAATTCTTTGGTCATGGTCAGTGACATATGCCTACTTTGGTAGGTCATTGTGCATGGTAGCCACACCGTGCTACTACTAACTCAAGGTATTTGTACTTTGTTACCGCAAACGTTTCCGACTCTTCTTGTTTTCCACTACTCACTCACTGATGGAGTGCTTCCGCAGATCCTCACCTGCGTCTATGCCTTTCTGCTGCGGATCCTGGTTCAGCGACACGGTCAGCCCACACGAGCTTCCCAGCGGAATGCTGCCACTCCCAAAATTCCCTACCCTGGACTTCGCGCGACCCGGAGGAGTTGCCACAATTCCGGTCTCTCACTGCCAATTGCCTATTGGCCCTCTGTCACCCCACTGTACTAAGCTCCTCCGCACTGTTCACCTATTCCCAGCTCCCACTCTGTGAAATGCCTTCTTAATCACAGCCACATGGGTATCTAGCCTGATTTTACCTCAACACCACACCCTCCAAGGATGGCCTCACCTACTGAGAAAACCTACGCAACACTTCTGCGGTGGTGCACAGGGACACAACAGGGAATGGAACAGCGGAGACCGTCACTCACACCCAGTCACCCAGAGGATCCGCGCCTCTTACGCCTTGCCCTCGTGTCAGCCACTTGACTTCTGTAGGATGGAGCTCCACAGAGCCCTCTCTGGCTCCAGGACCCCTCCGCAGAACCCCCCGGGTTCCTCCTTGGCCAGCACGAGCCTGTTACACAGGCACAAGTGAAGTCCCGCGGAGCACTCAAGGCACTTGTGGAACGGGGTTGCAAGGGACGATGTGAAAGATTGAGAGATAAAGAGCTGGAAAAACCTAGTTTATTCATGCGCAAGAATACATGAACTGCTCAATCTACTGTCTGCAGCACACTGAAACACCACGTGGGGCTCCACATGGGTATCTTGCATCGCAGGTCTTGCCCCTTTACACATCTATATGGTACAGTCACATCCCAATTTCCCTAGGCTAGCTCCCTCCCCCTTTTCCCTTATCCACCAGGTTCCCTTCCCTTTTTCTTCTGTTTCTTGTGGCTTCCGTGGGCCGTCATGTTCCAGCATCCTGTTTCAGCAACTCCATGCTTCTTGCCCCGCACTTGTTGTTCCACGCCTTTTCTCCTGATCCTGTATATCCACGGTGGCCATGTCTTCTCCGTGGCAACGGTCAGTCCCGTTCCTTTGCACCAGAGTCCTTGATGCTTTATTCATTGCTCCCTACCACCGCAANCCCTTTTCCCTTATCCACCAGGTTCCCTTCCCTTTTTCTTCTGTTTCTTGTGGCTTCCGTGGGCCGTCATGTTCCAGCATCCTGTTTCAGCAGCTCCATGCTTCTTCCCCCGAACTTGTTGTTCCGCGCCTTTTCTCCTGATCCTGTATATCCACAGTGGCCATGTCTTCTCCGCGGCAGTGGTCAATCCCGTTCCTTTGCACCAGAGTACCTGATGCTCTTTTCATTGCTTCCTACCGCCGCAAGTGCTTCTACGGCTCGTGACTTCCCTACCATCCATTGATTGCTGCAGTCCCGATGTGTAAGATTGCACGGGAGTGCGCTTCCCCTATTTTCCCGCCATCAGCCTTGCACGTTCCTGGTACCCTGACCCATCGCTCAACTGCATGTGTGCGGGAGCCGGCATCCTCTTTCTCCTCCGTTCTGTGAAGAATATTTCTCTTCCGCAAAACCGTCCATCCTTTCCGCGGTTGTACTAGCAAATCGCGGCTGCCCAGGCCAGTGCGAAGAAAATCCTGTTAACGCTGTTACCCCACCCCCTCCTTTTGAGGCTTGGTCCCTCGAGTCCTCACTTGGGTTTTGGAGTAGGTGTGAGGTGCGGATCGACTCGCCCTGTGTTGCAGGTGTGGCAGAACCATTCCAGGGTGTTGCGTACCGGGCGTCTGCGGCGCTCCCCATGCTCCTTGTGTATGATTCCCGGGCAGCTGCCACAGCGACAAGTCTCCATTCTCTGCTTTCCATGGAGATCCGCGATGCATACTCCACACCAATGTTTCTTTTCCCGGTTGACGCAGCCGCAGCACATCTAGATTTCCTGGTGTTTTCCATCTATGGGTACTTTCTGTTCCCCACAGCTGATGTGCACTGTTTGTCGACACTGTTCACCCAAGACCAGCGGGACTCCCTCTCCTCTTCTTGGCATATGACACACCTCTCTTCTCTGGTGGGCGTAACAGTCCGCGACTGCTCCGTGCACCCTGTGCACATCGAGACACCCTTCTTTTTCAGCTCCAAGCACTTGTGGCAGCATATCTGCTCACATCGGCGGCAAGCTGCTGTCATTTCTATAATGCTGTCGTTGCACTGGGGGCAGATGATATACGTTCCATGGTATGGCTCCGTCTGTCCCGTGGATTCAAGCATGCAAAATCCTTTCTCCGTGACCTGTTTGCGGAGACACTGAATGCACATGTGCTCTTCTCGCACCACGGCCTTTAAGACCATGCAGAGGTCATGATTCCCTTTTCCGCATTTTCCGCACAGTAATCTCTCCCCTTTGAGCCTCTTCTTGCAGCTTGGGCATGTCATCATCTGCTTTGTGCCCATTCCCGCTGTCTATGAGCCGTCCTTCCGCGGTGTCTTCTCCTGGTGAAGTAAGCCAGAGAATGGTGGAGCAAGTCGGGGAATAGTCGAGCAAGCCAGAGGTAGGGGGAGCAGGCAAGGGAAAGGTGGATCAAGCCAAAGAATGGCGGAGCAAGCCAGACAAAGGTGGAGTAAGCCAGAGAACAATGGAGCAAGCCGAAGAAAGGCAGATCTAGCCAAAGAGAGGTGGAGCAAGCCAAAGAGAGGTGGAGCAAGGCAGAGAACTGTGGAGCAAGCCAGGAAAAGGTGGAGCAAGTCAGACAACGGTGGAGCAAGGCAGGGAAAGGTAGAGCAAGCCAGAAAAAGATGGAGTAATTAAGAGAAAGATGGAGCAAGCAAGAGAGCAGTGGAGCAAGCCACAGAAAGGTGGAGCAATCCAAGGAGGTTAATCAAGCCAGATGATGGTGGAGCAAGCCAGAGAACGGTGGAGCAAGCAAGAGAAAGGTGGTGCAACCTAGAGAAATGTGGAGCAAGCTAGAGAAAGGTGGAGCAAGCCAAAGAAGTCTAGAGCAAGCCAGAGAGCGGTGGAGCAAGCCAGAGAAAGGTGGAGCAAGCCAAGGAAAGGTGGAGAAAGCCAGAGGAAGGTGCAGCTAGCCATGTAAAGATGGAGTAAGACAGAGAAAGGTGGAGCAAGCCAGATAACACTGGAGCAAGCCCAAGAACAGTGGAGCAAGTAAGAGAAATGTAGATAAAGCAAGGGAAAGGAGGAGAAAGTCAGAGAGAGGTGGAGCAATCCAAGGAAAGTAGGAGGAAACCAGAGAAAGGTGGAGAAAATCAGAGAACAGTGGAGCAAGCCAGAGAAAGGTGGAGCAAGTCAGAGAATGGTGGAGGAAGCAAAGCAAAGGTGGAGCAAGCCAGAGAAAGGTCGAGCAAGCTAGGAAAAGGTTGAGCAAGCAAGAGAATGTTGGAGCAAGCCATGGAATGTTGGAGCAAGCCGGAGAAAGGTGGAGCAAGCCAAAGAAAGGTGAAGCAAGCCAGAGAAAGGTGGAGCAAGCTAGATAAAAGCATAGCAAGCCAAAGAACAGTGGAGCAAGCCAGAGGAAGGTGGACTAAGACAGGGAAAGGTGGAGCAATCCTGAGAAAGGTGGAGCAAGCCAGGGAAAGGTGGACCAAGCCACAGAAAGGTGGAGGAAGCCAGAGAAAGGTGGAGCCAGCATGGGAAGGTAAAGCAAGCCAGAGAAAGGTGAAGCAAGCCAGAGAAAGGTAGAGCAAGTCAGAAAACGGTCGAGCAAGGCAGAGAAAGATGAAGCAAGCCGGGGAAAGATGCAGCAAGCAAGAGAACAGTACAGTAAACTAGTGAAAGGTGGACTAAGCCAAAGAGCGTTATAGCAAGCGATAGAATTGTGGAGCAAGCCAGAGAACGGTGGAGCAAGAGAGAGAAAGGTGGAGCAAGCCAGAGAAAGGTGGAGAAAATCAGGGAAAGGTGGAGCAAGCTAGAGAACGGTGGAGCAAGCCAGAGAACAGTGGAGCAAGTCTGAGAATAGTGGAGCAAGCCTGAGAACGGTGGAGCAAGCCAGATAATGGTCGAGCAAGCTAGAGGAATGTGGAGCAAATCAGGGAAAGGTGAAGTAAGCCAGAGAAAGTTGGAGCAAGCCAGAGAAAGGTGGAGCAAGCCAGAGAACGGTGGAGCAAGCCAGTGAAAGGTGGAACAAGCCAGAGAATAGTGGAGCAAGCCAGGGAAAGGTGGAGCAAGCAAGAGAAAGGTGAAGAAAGGAAGGGAAAGGTTGAGGAAGCCCAAGAAGCATGGAGTAAGCCAGAGAAAGGTGGAGCAAGAAAGAGAACTGTGGCGCAAGTCAGAGATCGATGGAGCAAGCAAGAAAACGGTGTAGCAACCCAGAGAACGGCGGAGCAAGACGGAGAAAGGTCGAGCAAGCCAGCAAAAGGTTATGTTGGCCTGAGGGTGAGTGTGTACCCTGGAGGGTCCCTAGCAGTGGCTGTTTCACACCACCAACTGTTTTTGGAGAGACTGAAACTGTGGAGGCAACTGGTTCCAAGGATGGCAAAATCTGGTCAGAGAGTGAGGCAATAGTTTTGGCCTCAATTGGATGGGAGTTAACACTTGATCAAGGCTCACAAGCAGTGGAATTTTATAGCCACTGATCTAAACTTTCCAGAACACCAAAGCATGCCAGATTTGGAGCTTCCTAGCAGATTCTATGGCTTCTAGAGTACTCCTTGGTAGGCTGTCCTTTTCCCACCTAGGAAGGCATCCCTTCCCTCCTCTAGAAGCTTCTGCCCCTTCCTAGATTCCTCAGCTTGCTTCTAGTAGGAGGGAAGGTGTCCAGAAGACCAAGACACCTCTAGATGCCTTGTAGGACAAGTCACCCCTTCTAGAAGGTGTGCCACCTTCCTGGACCCTCACCTGGCCTTCTAAAAACTTAAGAGGAACTCTAGAGGTTGAGCTAGCTTCCTGGCATCTATTTTCCACCTCCCTTGAGGCAGGGCAGAATTTCATCTTGTGGGACATGAACCCAGGCCCCTGCCTCTAGAGGTGGACACCATTAACCACTAAGCAACCTTGGCTTGTCTTTTTGGAGTTCCTTTTTGGACTCACTCCTGCCATGGTGAGGAGCATCACTCCAACAGGTTGAGCAAGCTAGAGAAAGGTGGAGTAATCCAACAAACGTGGAGCAGGAAAGAGAATGGTGGAGCACTCCAGAGAAAGGTCAAGCAAGCCAGGGAAAGGTGGAGAAAGCCATAGAAAGGTGTAGCAAGACAGGGAAAGGTGGAGCAAGCCAGAGAAAGGTGGTGTAAGCCTGGGAACGTTGAAGGAAGCCAGGGAACGGTCGAGCATGCCAGAGAATGGTAGAGCCAGCCAGAGAATTGTGGAGCAAGCTAGGGAAAGGTGGAGCAAGCCAGAGATAGGTGAAGCAAGCTAGAGAAAGGTTGGAGTAATCCAGAGAAAGGTGGTGCAAGCCAGAGAAAGGTGGAGCAGACCACAAAAAGTCATAGCAAGCTAGAGAAATGTAGAGCCAACAGGGGAAGGTGGAGCAAGCTATAGAAAGTTGGATCAGGCCAGGGAAAGGTGGAGCAAGCCAGAGAACGGTGGAGTAAACCAGAAAATGGTGGAGCAGGCCAAAGAAAGATGGAGCAGACCAGAGAAAGGTGGAGCAAGCCAGGAAAAGGTGGAGCAAGCTGGAGAAAGTTGGATCAATCCAGAGAAATGTGTAGCAAGTTATAGAACAGTGGAGAGAGCTAGAGAACGGTGTACCTTGCCAAAGAAAGGTGGAGCAGGCTTGAAAAAAGTGGAGCATGCCACAGAAAGGTGAAGCAAGCCATAGAAAGGTGGAGAAAGCCAGAGGTTTCTGGTGCAATCTAGAGAAAGGTGGAGCAAGACAGAGAATGGTGGAGTGATCCAGTTTGAGGTAGAGCAAGCCAGAAAAAGTGGAGCAAGCATTATAATGTTGGAGCAAGACAGGGAAAGGTGGAGCAAGCAAGAGAATGCTGGAGCAAGCAAGAGAATGGTGAAACAAGCCAGAGAAAGGTGGAGCAAGACAGACAAAGGTGAAGCAAGAAGGAGAATGGTGGAGCAAGCCAGAGAAATGTGGAGCAAGCTAGAGGAAGGTGAAGCAAGCCAGAGAGCGATGGAACAAGTTAGCAAATGGTTGAGCAAGCCAGATAAAGCTGGAGCAAGCCAGAGAAAGGTTGAGCAAGCCAGAGAATGGTGGGGCAAGCCAGAGATTGGTGGAGCAGGCCAGAGAAAGGTGGAACAAGCCAAAAGAAAGGCAGAGCAAGCATGATAAAGGTATATCAAGCAAGAAAAAGGTGGAGCAAGACAGAGAAAGGTGGAGCAAGCCAGGGAAAGGTGGAGCAAGTCATAGAACTGTGGAGCAAGAAAAGGAATGGTGGATCAAACCAGAGGAAGGTAGAGCAAGACAGAAAAAGGTGAAGCAAGCCAGAGAATGGTGGGGCAAGCCAGAGAAAGGTGGAACAAGCTAGAGAACGGCTGACCAAGCCAGAGAACAGTGGAGCAGTCCAGAGAAACATGAAACAAGCCAAAGAAAGTTGGAACAATCTAGCAAAAGGTGGAGCAAGCCAGATAACAGGGGAGGAATCCAGAGAAAGGCAGAGCAAGCCAGGGAAAGGTGGAGCAAGCTAGAGAAAGGTGGAGCAAGCCAGAGAACGGTGGAGCAAGCCAACTAATGGTGGACCTAGCTAGGGACAGGTGGGGCAAGCCAGGGAAAGGTGGAGAAAGTGAGAGAACGGTCGAACAGGCCAGAGAATGGTGGAGAAAGCCAGAGAAAGGTGGAGCAAGCCAGAAAAGGGTGGAGCAAGCCTGAGGAAGGTGGAGCAAGCCAAAGAAAGCCAGACAAAAAAACTATGCAACGGCTTCTTTTCGCTAGCCGGACGCGGGTGACACATTGTCATAATATTCTTCACTGCTCACATGGCTGACCTGGGTTCTGAACTCGTTGTCTATGGGAGAATCCCTGTCAAAGCCAGCCTCCCACTGAAAGGGAAAGGAATCCAAGTGTGCTCCGATCCGGCTTTCCCGGATCCAAAGTAGGCATATGTCACTCGTCATGACCAAACAAGTTTCACTATGATGGTTTGATGTCGACAAATCATAAAACAAGTCACAAATGGTCAGAGGGAGAAACAATGAATTGGGAATAAAAGTTATCATTGTAAGTACAAATACCTTCAATAAGTAGTGGCACGGTGTGGCTACCATTCACAATGACCAATCATGTTATGCATATGTTACTGACCATGACCAAACAATTTCACTATGTGTGGTCAGTGTTGACGTATCATAATTCGAGTCACAAATGGTCAGAGGGGGAAGCATTGAAATTGAAATACTAGTTATCAAATAGAAAGTACAAAGACATTGAAGAAGTAGTGGCACGGTGTGGCTACCATGCACAGGGACCAACCAAAGTAGGCATATGTCACTGAACATGACCAACAAATTTCACTATGATGGGTCAACGTCCACAACTCATAATACAAGTCACAAATGATCAGAGGGGGAAAAGAATCATTTCGGAATCCTAGTTATGAACTAGCGATTATAAAGAATTTCAATAAGTAGTGCAACGGTGTGGCTACCATGGACAGTGACCAACCAAAGTAGGCATATGTCACTTATAATGTCCAGAAGAATTGTTCTGTGTTGTTAATGTTGACAACTCATAACATAATTCACAAATGGTCAGAGGGGGAAACAATAATTTGGGAATTGTTTTTACCGACTAGCAAGTACAAAGTACTTCAATACACAGTGGCATGCTATAGCTACCATGTTCTATGACAAACATAAGTAGGCTTTTGTCACAGACCATGACCTAACAATATCACTGTGTGTGGTCAATGTTGACAACTCATAACACCAGTCACAAGTAGTTAGAGGGGGAAACAATGGTTTGGGAATACTTGTTATCAACTAGCAAGTACAACGACCTTCAATTATTAGTGGCACGGTGTGGCTACCATGCACAGTGACCAACCAAAGCAGGCATATGTCACAGTTCATGACCAAAGAGTTTCACTATGTGTGGTAAAAGTTGACAACTCAAAACATGAGTCACACATGGTAAGAGGGGGAAACAATGGTTTTGGAACACTAGGTATCTATTGGAAAGTATAAGGATTCTAAATAAGAAGTGGCACGGTGTGGTTACCATGCACAATGACCAACCAAATTAGGCGTATGTGATTTTCCATGACCAACAAATTTCACTATGTGTAGTCAATGTTGACAAACCACAATACAAGTGACAAATGACCAGAAGGGGGAAACAATGGTTTGTGAATACCAGCCATTGACTAGCAAGTATAGAGACCTTTTATAAGTAGTGGCACGGCGTGGCTACTATGCACAAAGAGCAACCCAAGTATGCATATGTCACGAACAATGACCGAAGAATGTGCCTATGTGTGGTCAACGTTGACAAATCATAACACAAATCACAAATGGTCATCGGGAGAACAATGGTTTGGGAATAGTTTTTGAAAAGTAGCAAGTACAAAGACCTTCAACAAGTAGTGACACGGTGTGTCAAAAAAATGAGGGAGGAGAGGCTGCAGTAGCAGAAGCAGGCAGAAGCGACTGGTCATGCACAAGTACGTCAGCAATGGGCGCAGACGTGAGCAGTCCTAGAGGAGTTAGTAGTGAAGCCTTTGCAGATAGTCAAGACACTGAAAGTGCGAGGTACACAGGAGGCAGTGAGAGAGAGAGAGCGCGGAATAGACAGGTGATGAGTCGATGAGGTATAAGTGAAGGAGTGAGAGTGACGGAGTGAGAAACAAGAGCCTGGGAGTGGTTGGCAAAGGAAAGATAGGCGAGGAGCAAGCAGAGCGAGGACACGGCGGCGAAGCCGCGGAACCTAAGAGGGAACAGGATGAGCAGAGCTGTTCTGGTTATCTTTGGAGGGAATGAACATCCTCCATATGTACAACGGAACAGGATAAAAGCTCAAAGTAACTGCTTCTTTGCTTGCCGGACGCGGGTGACTCTTCGTCAATTTCGTTCCGTAACGGCTCGTAAAGAACCGTTGGACCGTTAGTTTGTTCTCTCTTGCCAGAGACATTCTAGACCTCTCCTCAAATTATCCGTAGCCATTTTGGAACAAGAATCAAGGTCAGAGAGTAGATATTGCCAACACCCTCCTTCAATCTGACTCAATTCTTGTAATGTTGTTGTCCTCCTTGGGCTTTCCAGGGCACTTGATGGTCATGTGTGTGATCCCTGTGAGATGTTTTTGTAGCAGTCACGAATCAGTCTAACCCGAGCAGACGTCACCACTCGACAGTGTTGCAGTCTTGGTGGTTTGTGGACTGGTGGAGGGATAGGGTAGCGGGATGCGTGAAGCAGGTAATTCCACATTTTGCTGAGGGTGCATGAGCGTTTGCAAATAAGGGGACGGAAGATGGGAGCACTAATGCTGAGCACTGCACCCCGAATCGCTTCCTCCACAAAAGGCACCAGCGTGGTGTGGGAGTTTATAGGAAAGCGTCCACCTCCTTTGTAGAGAGGATAGTGTTAAGGAGTGTAGGAGATTGGAATGACTTTGATATAGAAGAGGTAGAGGAGATTACTGAATTCATGTGATCACTGCAAAAAATTGGTGGATCCACTTGCAGTAAGTGTTAGTTTCTGACATTGTAGGAGGAAGTGACGGGGAAAGGAGGAGAATTTAACCGGCCCATAGATGCAGGTGATAGTGTTGAGGAGCCGGACCGCTGGAAGAGGAGATCGTCCAGTGATGGGAGGCATTGTGTTGGAGAATCGAATGCCTTCCACATCATGAGTATGATGATCTGATTGAGCAGAGAAAGATTGCGGAAGCAAAAGAGCAGATGATGACGGGGTGGGACCACATGTGCAGTGCAGGTTTCAGCATGGGCGCGGATTGTCGCGACTCTGGCGATGCGGCCGGGTGGATCCTTGTGTTGAGTAGATGATGAAGGCGAGTGATTTCCAGAAATGCGGCGGATGATGGGGTGGGCGCAGGGGGAAAACCACGTGCACTGCGGAATTTTTGGCGTGGGCGCAGGTCGTTGCATGATGGGCAATGCGACCGAGTGGATGCTTGTGCCAAGCATAAGATGATGCTGGAGGCAGAGGGATGATTGCTGACAGAGTGGGCACATGGGCAGAACTACATGCGCTGCAAAATAGGGGAATCAAATGCGGCAAGGAGAAGGCAAAGGCCAACGTGCCGCAAGAGATCTGCTGCTGGCATGGATGTAGACTGCTGCAAAGCGGGCAGCTAGCTCGTGCAGATTCTTGCGCCGGTAGTAGATGCTCATAATGGAGGCTGAAGCCGATGATGATAGAGTGGGCGTAGGGGCAAAACCACGTGCGCTGCAGATGTTCTGGCGTGGTTGTAGATCGTCGCGAGACAGGCAATGCGACTAGGCAGTGCCTTGTGCCAAGCGAATAGTGAAAAAGTGGATGATGGCAGACGAGCGATGAGTAGCTTAGTGGGCAAAGGAGCGGAACCTCGTACGCTTCAAGAAAATGCTGATGATGATGGAGCGGAAGCTGATGAGAGGCGGTTTGGAGGAGGCTGAGGAAGCTGAGATGAAGCTGATACGAAGGTAGGCTAGAGAGGCAATGGATGCTGATGAGCGATAAGGTGTGAAGGCTGAAGAGTGACGTGTGATGGAGAATATGAAGCAGTGACAGAAGGGGGCGGATGATGATATTGCGAGGAGCGGCTGTGGACGTAGGGCGAGGCAACCAGGTTCTTCTGTTGTCAGGATAGTGACGGCTTGATCCATAGTTGGCCCGAGACCGACGGGCAGGAAGACTGGCGGTATCCGATATCCTGAACAGCAAGAGGAAGTTGGTTACAGTAGGGCAAGTCGTGAGGTGGTCCGTGGAAGTCAAGAGAGTGACGGCTTGTTCCCCAGTTGGCATGAGACCGATGGGCAGGAAGACTGTTGGTATCCGATATCCTGATGGCGAAAGGCAGTCTGCCGTTGTTGACGATGAGCAAGGGCGGTGCGTGAGGGCGGCTCGAGACGGTGAATGCAAGAAAGCTGAGATGGATGAGATGGATGAAGCGGATAAGGCAGATGAGGAGGATGAGGAAGACGGAAGGATTTGCGAAGGCTGAGATGATGAGAGGTGGCAGGAAGAGGGAGGTAGGAAGCGTCTCGGAAGATGATGGCAGGCGGTGATGCGAGAGCTACTTGCGGCTGTTGTTGATTGATCATTGATCATTGGCCACAGGCGTGAGGTGGACGCAGGGTTGGATGAGGAGAATCATCAGTTTGGTGTGAGGAGCAATCCAGGAGAGGCTGTTGATGTGAGCTGCTGATGAAGCCGAGGAGCGCAAGGTGACGGTAGGCGGTGGCAGATGAATGCTGGAAGGAGGAGTGAAGTAATGATGGAAATGGAGGGATAACTGGGTCATGAGGCACCACGGGATGTTGCCTGATGCTGTGATTCCATGCTGTGAAGTTGGAGGAAGCCAGAGAAAGGTGGAGCAAGGCAGAGAACGGTGGAGCAAGCCAGTGAAAGGTGGAACAAGCCAGAGAATAGTGGAGCAAACCAGGGAAAGGTGGAGCAAGCAAGAGAAAGGTGAAGAAAGCAAGGGAAAGGTTGAGGAAGCCCAAGAATGATGGAGTAAGCCAGAGAAAGGTAGAGCAAGAAAGAGATCTGTGGAGCAAGTCAGAGAACGGTGGAGCAAGCAAGAAAACGATGTAGCAACCCAGAGAACGGCGGAGCAAGACAGAGAAAGGTAGATCAAGACAGCGAAAAGTTGAGCAACCCAGAGAAAGGTGGAGTAATCCAACAAACGTGGAGCAAGAAAGAGAATGGTGGAGCACTCCAGAGAAAGGTCAAGCAAGCCACGGAAAGGTGGAGAAAGCCGTAGAAAGGTGGAGCAAGCCAGGGAAAGGTGGAGCAAGCCAGACAAAGGTGGTGTAAGCCTGGGAATGTTGAAGGAAGCCAGGGAACGGTTGAGCATGCCAGAGAATGGTAGAGCCAGCCAGAGAAACGTGGGGCAAGCTAGGGCAAGGTGGAGCAAGCCAGAGAAAGGTGGTGCAAGCCAGAGAAAGGTGGAGCAGACCACGAAAAGTCATAGCAAGCTAGAGAAATGTAGAGCCAACAGGGGAAGGTTGAGCAAGCTATAGAAAGTTGGATCAGGCCAGGGAAAGGTGGAGCAAGCCAGAGAACGGTGGAGTAAACCAGAAAACATTGGAGAAGGCCAAAGAAAGGTGAAGCAGGCCAGAGGAAGGTGGAGAAAGCCAGGAAAAGGTGGAGCAAGCTAGAGAAAGTTGGAGCAAGTCAGAGAAATGTGTAGCAAGCTAGAGAACAGNAGAAAGGTGGAGCAAGACAGACAAAGGTGAAGCAAGAAGGAGAATGGTGGAGCAAGCCAGAGAAATGTGGAGCAAGCTAGAGGAAGGTGAAGCAAGCCAGAGAGCGGTGGAACAAGTTAGCGAATGGTTGAGCAAGCCATATAAAGCTGGAGCAAGCCAGAGAAAGGTTGAGCAAGCCAGAGAATGCTGGAGCAAGCCAGAGATTGGTGGAGCAGGCCAGAGAAAGGTGGAACAAGCCAAAGAAAGGCAGAGCAAGCATGATGAAGGTATATCAAGCAAGAGAAAGGTGGAGCAAGACAGAGAAAGGTGGAGCAAGCCAGGGAAAGTTGGAGCAATCCATAGAACAGTGGAGCAAGCAAAGGAATGGTGGATCAAGCCAGAGGAAGGTCGAGCAAGACAGAGAATGGTGAAGCAAGCCAGAGAATGGTGGGGCAAGCCAGAGAAAGGTGGAACAAGCTAGAGAAAGGTAGAGCAAGCCAGAGAACGGTGGAGCAAGCCAACTAATGGTGGACCAAGCTAGGTACAGGTGGGGCAAGCCAGGGAAAGGTGGAGAAAGGGAGAGGACGGTCGAACAGGCCAGAGAATGATGGAGCAAGCCAGGGATCGGTGGAGCAAGCCAGAAAAATGTGGAGCAAGCCTGAGGAAGGTGGAGCAAGCCAAAGAAAGCCAGACAAAATACCTATGCAATGGCTTCTTTCCGCTAGCCGGACGCGGGTGACACATTGTCATAACATTCTTCACTGGTCACATGGCTGATCTGGGTTCCACTCTCGTTGTCTATGGGAGCATCCCTGTTAAATCCAACCTCCTGGTGAAAGGTAAAGGAATCCAAGTGTGCTCGGATCCGGCTTTCCCGGATCCAAAGTAGGCATTTGTCACTTGTCATGACCAAACAAATTTCACTATGATGGTTTGATGTGGACAACTCATAAAACAAGTCACAGATTGTCGGAGGGAGAAACAATGATTTGGGAACACAAGTTATCATTGTAAGTACAAATATCTTCAATAAGTAGTGGCACGGTGTGGCTACCATGCACAATGACCAATCATGTTATGCTTATGTTACTGACCATGACCAAACAA
This sequence comes from Penium margaritaceum, assembly GCA_023375785.1. Classification (NCBI taxonomy): domain Eukaryota; kingdom Viridiplantae; phylum Streptophyta; class Zygnematophyceae; order Desmidiales; family Peniaceae; genus Penium; species Penium margaritaceum. The sequence continues at coordinate 18,371 of SZWC01005977.1, forward strand.
TTTCACTATGTGTGGTCAGTGTTGACATATCATAATTCGAGTCAAAAATGGTCAGAGAG
>SZWC01005977.1:46177-60701 GCA_023375785.1 Penium margaritaceum
GACTCGTGGTATAAGTCGTCAACGTTGACCAAACACAGTGGAATTCTCTGGTCATAGTCTGTGACATACGCATACTTTTGTTGGTCATTGTGCATGGTAGCCATACCTTTCCACTACTCATTGAAGCTCTTTGTACTCGCTAGTCGATAGCTAGTATCCCTAAACCATTGTTTCCCCTCTGACCATTTGTGACTGGTGTTATGAGTTGTCAACGTTGACCACACACAGTGAAATTCTTTGGTCTTGATAAGTGACATATGCCTACTTTAGTTGATCATTGTGCATGGTAGCCACGGCGTGCCACTATGTACTGAAGATGTTTGTACTTTCTATTCGATAACTAGTATTCCCAAACAGTTGTTTACCCCTCTGACCATTTGTGACTCATGTTATGAGTTGTCAACGCCGACCACTCATTCTTTAGTCTTGATAAGTGACATATGCCTACTTCGGTTGGTCATTCTCCATGAAAGCCACTTCGTACCACTACTTATGTAAGGTCTTGGTACTAGCTAGTTGATGACTAGAGTTACCGACCCATTGTTTCCCCCTCCGGCCATTTGTCCCTCATATTGTAAGTTATCAACATTTACCACACACGTGTTGGTCATATGTCATTGTGCATGTCATATGCATTGTGACAAAGAATTTCATTTTAACAAAACAATTTGGTTGGTCGTTGTGCATGGTACCCACATCGTGCCACTGCTTATTGAAGATCTCTGTAATTTCTAGTTGATACCTAGTGTTTCCCAACCATTGTTTCTCCCTTTGACCACTTATGACTTGTGTTAGGAGTTGTCAACATTAACCCATCATAGTGGAACTGCTTGGTCATGGTAAGTGACATATGCCTACTTTGATTGGTCATTGTGCATGAAAGCCACGCCGTGCCACTACTTATTGAAGGTCTTTGTACTTGCTCGTTGATGACAAGTATCTCCAAACCATTGTTTCCCTGTCAGGCCATTTGTGACTGGTTTTATGGGCTGTCAACATTGACCACCCATAGTGAAACTCTCTGGTCATGGTCAGTGACATATGCCTACTTTGGTTAGTCAGTATGCATGGTATTCCCACCGTGCCACTACATATTGAAGGTTTTTGTTCTTGCTAGTCAATAGCTAGTAATCCCCAACCATTTCCCCCCCCTCTGACCATTTGTGACTCGTATTCTCAGTTGTCAACGTTGACCCATCATATTGAAATTCTCTTGTCATGACAAGTGACATGTGCCCACTTTGGTTGGTCATTATGCATGGCAGCCACGCTGTTCCACTACTTGTTGAAGGTCTTTGTACTTGCTTGTTGATAACAAGTAGTTCCAAACCATTGTTTCCCTCTTTTAACATTTGTGACTCGTAGTATGGGTTGTCAACGTTGACCATCCGTATTGAAATTATCTGGTCATGGTCAGTGATACATGCCTACTTTGGTTGGTCATTGTGCATGGTAGCGACACCGTGCCACTACGTATTAGGTCTTTGTACTTCCTAGTTGATACATAGTGTTCCCAATCCATTTTTTCCCCTCACACCATCTGTGACTCTTATTATGAGTTGTAAACATTGACCACAGATAGTGGAATTCGTTTTTTCATGTTCAGTGCCATGCTTTCTTTGGTTGGTCATTGGGCATGGTAGCCACACCGTGCCACTACTTATTGAATGTCTTTGTACTTGCTAGACAATACCAGGCATTTCCAAACCATTTTTGCCCCCTCTGACCATTTGTGACTGGTGTTGTGAGTTGTCAATGTTGACCCCACACAGTGGAATGCTTTAATCATGGTCAGTGACATATGCCTACGTCGGTTGGTCATTGTGCATGATAGCCACACCCTGCCACTACTTACTGAAGATCTTTGTACTTGCTAGATAAAAACTAGTGTTTCCCAAACCATTTTTACCCCCTCTGACCATTTGTGAATCATGTTATAAGTTCTCAACATTGACCACACACGATTTAATTCTTTGGTCATGGTCAGTGAGGTATGCCTTTTGTGGTTGGTCATTGTGCAGAGTAGCCACACCGTGCCACTATTGGTTGAACTTCTTTGTACTTGCACGGTTGATACCTAATGTTCCCAAACCATTGTTTCCCCCTCTTATCATTTGTGACTGTGTTTTGAGTTGTAAACATTGACCACACACAGTGGAATTCTTGTGGTCATGTTCAGTGACATATGCATGCTTTGGTTGGTCACTGTGCATAGTAGCCATACTGTGCCACTACTTATTGAAGGTCTTTGTACTCCCTAGTTGATAACTAGTATCTTGAACCCATTGTTTTCCCCTATGACCAATTGTGACTTCTATTCTGAGTTGTCAATGTTCACAATACACAGTGAAATTTGTTGGTCATGGTCAGTGACACATGCCTACTTTGGTTGGTCATTGTGCATGTCAGCCACACTGTGCAAGTACATACTGAGATTATTGTACTTGCTAGCCAATACCTAGTACTCCTAAACCATTTTTCCCCCTCTCACTATTTGTGACTCATGTTATTGGTTGTCAACGTTGACCACTCATACTGGAATTGTCTGGTCATGGTCAGTGACATATGCCTTCTTTGGTTGGTCATTATGCATGGCAGCCACACGGTGCCACTACTTACTGAAGGTCTTTGTACGTACTAGTTCATAGCAATTTTTTCCTAACCCTTTTCCCCCTTTGATCATTTGTGACTCGTGTTATAAGTTGTCAACATTGACCACCCATAGTGAAATTGTTTGGTCATTGTCAGTGACATATGCCTAATTTGGATGGTCACTGTGCATGGTATCCATACCCTGCCTCTGCTTATTGAAGGTATTTTACTTGCTAGACAATACCTAGTGTTTCCAAACCATGGTTTCTTCCTCTGACCATTTGTGGCTTGTATTATGAGTCGTCAACATTGACCCACCATAGTGGAATTCTTTTCGTCATGGTTACTGACATACACCTAATTTGGTTGGTCATTGTGGTTGGCGGTGGAAGATGCGTAGATGAACCCGCCACTGTGCCACAGCTGTTGCTGGTGTGGCTAAGCGGTGTGAAGACGATTTACGCCTCTACACAATCTTGGGCTCTTGGTAGTCCATCTGTGTTGAGAGGAGAACGTGCTCCACTTGCTAAGCCTTTGCACGGCAAACAGACCATGATGCATCTTTGCTGTTGGCATAAACTGCCGGTTGTTACGTTGCTAAGGAGGTCTGTTGGTGCTGGACGGTCAGATGGTCAGACCGGAGAAGTCTGATTGGGTTTGCTATCTGTGTTGTTCTGAAGGCAGGATGCAAGAGGTGAACCAGGAATGGACTGGCTTTTCCTTTTCCTATTGATCGGATGTCAGGGGATGCATGGAAGTTGCCACTGAGACAGGAGTGAGCCCGGTTGAGCCCTGTGAGCGTTGACCAATATTCTGACTGCCGTCCTCAAGATCACATGGTTATGCGAGGAACAAGCTAGAGAGGGAGGTCAGGTGTTCTCCTGCCGTCCAAATGACATGAAAGGACAATCGGGTGGCATCAGACTGCTATTCACCAGAGTGGTGTTGAGACGACCTGGTTTTGGGAGGAACACTTGGAAAAGGGAGGCTGTAGTCACCCTGCATGGTCCATGGACACTACAGGATAGAGGGAGAAGCAGCTGGAGGAGTGGACCCATGCATCCATGGTGCCAGGTACTGAGAAAGTATGTGCGAGGAGAGAGATGTGCCAACTTTGAGCTCAGACAAGGAGCAAAAAGAGAGTAACAGCTGCTGGATTTTTGTGAGGAGGGGTGAGGGCTGTGGTAAGAGAGAGCTGGTTTGAAGAGATGGAAGAAGGAGGAATACCTCAAGTGAAGTCGGTAGAGGAGATGATACTCGCAATAGACATGCAATCAGGTGGAGAGATACAGACTTTTCCTTAGGAGGCTGCCATGGTGCTGCAGGGATGTGAGTGTTTGGAAGAACGGCATCCTGGTTGTCAGGAGAGACTCGGGAAGGTCCAAGTGATGATGTAAGATGAGGCACACATAGTCGAGAGGTAAGGCTTGCGAGCGGTGCAGGCAGAGGCTGAGCTTGCAGCAGCGGTGTTGCCATTGTTCCATTTGCTAGTGGCTTTGAGTCTGCAGGGCCAACTGGTGAGTGCAGTGTAGGCTGATGAGTTGTTGGAAAATTGCAAGAGGGAGCGCTTGATGGGTCAGGCTGAAGGAACAAAGGAGTTTGGAGAGTTGTGTAAGATTATGATGCACTGAGGGCAGATGCGTACAGTAAGAAGCCAGGCGGAATTGCTGGAGTAGGAGTATGACTTGATGTTGTTGCTGTAGATTTGACAATGGTAAAAGGGGTACTTGTCAGAACAGGGTGCTACAGGAATGACATTGTCAGCATGCAATGATTCAATTGCAGTAGTAGCAAGAGTGTCCGAGACCGTTGGTTTGTCGTAGGGAACCCCCAGGGCAGGGCAGGTGGTGAAGGAAGCAGTTGAAGCTGAGGTTGTTGCGTTGTCAGACTGCTGCATGCGTTTTGGAGGCAGAATGTTGCGAGCTATGATGTTGGCTGCAGGGGGCAATGAGAGCGCAAGTGATGCTGTTTTGTTGGTTTAGAGAGAAGTGTTATGTAGCAAAGGAGACTTGGGTGCAGGGGAAGCGCTGATCTGCTGCAAAGTGGAGCCATCGATGGTTGTGCTGTAGTTGAGGAGCATGAACTTAATAAGTTCCTCGTGGGAGAAGGCTGGAGCTTCAGAGTAGAGGAGAAGTCCCATGGTGGCTGCAGGATCCAGCGTAGCTTCAGCTGTAGAGGTGGCTTGATGCGTGACGAGAGAAGTAGCAGGATGAATGGAGTCATCATAGCAGTAGTCCAGGTAGTCATCCTGGTAAGGAGGCCGAGTTTCTGGAAGGAGAGAGGTGAATTTGAAGGTCAGCATGATGAGAAAGGCATGAGGAGATGAAGGTGGCAGAGATCAAAGACTTGAGTGCTAAGGAAGATAGGTGATGAATGAGGCAGTTGTCCTTGTCACAGGGGCATGCCCGTACACGTCTCTGGTTGACGGGACAGCAGCAAAGGTGGGCGCAGGGGTGAACCTCGTGCGCTACGTCTGACAATACAGATGATGTCGGTGGGGCAAAGAAGGCGCGGCTTGGCTTGGCGTTTGTGGAATCAGTAACGAGAGCAAAAATGGTGAAGTGAGTAGGATGTTTTGCTGTGCTTGTATACCATGTCAAGAAAATGGAAGCAGCGGATCATGCTGAGAAGTGGGTAAGCAATTGGTGCAGAAGCTGTCCCAAAGGCACAGGAGGCTGACGTAAGGATGATGTCACAGGATGAGTACTTTATGTGGGCAAGTATAGGAAGTGCGAGGAGCGGAGATTTACAAAGCGTTGAGGATGAGTGATGAAGCACACCAGTTCGGGTGTAGTTGAAGGAATGTCTAGCGTCGACAAAACTAGCGCGCGGGGCACAGTGTCGATGGAAGCACAAAAATAGTTGTTGTAGGTAATGGAGCAAAGCTGAATGATGGCCAGAGGCCTTGATCGCAAGCGAGGGGCCAAGGGTCCGATAAACGTTGTCAAAGTAGTGAACCGAGGAAGCGATGATTGAACTAAAGAATTAATTAAGGGAACGAGTGCAATAGAGTACAAGGATACTTCTGCTATTAGTACTAGATGACCATAGCTAGTCCTAGAGTGAGAGTATAGATGCCTACATCCATTAGGGCGGGCGGTGCAAGATGTGTAGCCGCACCCGCATTTGTACCGCACTGACTGGTACTGTTTCTAAGCAGTGCGAAGAGGAAGCACTCCTCTCCACGATCTTCGGCTCTTGGTAGTCCTTCCGTGTTGAGAAGAGGACGTGCTCCTCTTGCCAAGCCTCTGTTGTAGCCACAACAAATGGACCAAGAGCCATCTTTGCTGTCTGCAAAACTTGCTGGTCCTTACCTTGCGTAGGAGGTCCGTTGGTACTTGGCTTGGACGGTCATGTGGTGAGACCGGAGATGTCTGATTGGTCTTGCTATCTGCGTCATTCTGAAGGCAGGCTGTGCGAGGTGAACCGGGACCAGACTGGCTTTGCCTTTTCCTGTTGAATGGATGTCAAGGGATGCGTAGAAGATGCCAGGGAAAGTGAGATGGCTGGTGTGGTCATTTCCTAGGGCATTTGCATGAGTATTGACCAAAATTATGACAGTGCCAATACTTATTGAAAGTCTCTGTACTGGCTATTCAATATCTAGTGTTCCTGAATCATTGTTTACCCCTCTTACCATTTGCAACTCGTAAAATGAGTTGTCAACATTGCCTACATTCTGTGAAATCAATTTGGTCACATTCAATGACATATTTATAGTTTGATTGGTCATTGTGCATGATAGCCACACCGTGCCATTGCTTACTGAATGTCTCTGTACATGCTAGACAATACCTAGTGTGTGCAAACCATAGTTTCCCCCTCTAACCAGATGTGAATTGTGTTATTGGTTGTCAACATTGACCACGCACAGTGGAATTCTTTGGTCGTGGACATTGACATATGTCTACTTTGGTCAGTCATTGTGAATGATATCTAAACCGTCACACGACTATTTGAGGGTCTTTGAACTTTCTAGACTGTGTTTGCTAATGAGCTAACCACCTCCGGCAGAGAAGGCACAAAACCAAAAAATCTCACAAAGATTTTTACACCTTCTTCCTTTGCAGGTATGTTTCGTGCACCCCAAACTTAATCAGGCATACAATTTACCTTCAAGAGTACTAACGCCTTAGCATTAATCTCAAGAAGAGCTCAAGTCGTCAATACGCAAGAGAGCATCAAGGAAGGGTTGATTGATTAGCATGCAAGAAAAATCCTTTTATAGCTGTCTGTCAAGTCCTAGAACTCAAAAGCACATTCCTGAGAAGTCGCTTGACCCTGCCACATTACCAAGATACTTGCGCTGTGGGCTTGACACATAAGCATCCTTGTGCCAAGGTGACAGATAAGCCGTGTTGCTTCCTAGAAGCTACAGACTTTCTTTCTTGGAAGCTTCCATAACAACCAATATGTGCATGGAGATATGATCAAACTCATGACCTCTCACTTGGCCAAATCAACAAAATCGCCAGTTTAACCACTCACCTACATGGTGTACTCACAGGTCATATCTCACATGAGACAGAGAAAAACTGAGTCACCCTACAACAAATCCAGGGGTCATACATCCACAAGGGGCAGATCGTTCCTGATCCGTCATACAAGACTGAACAAGGGGCAAACATATTCAACAAATCCCTCCCTTGCACCTTGCGTCAGTTTCCATCATCATTCTTCATCGCTTGCATTGACCATGCCGATACCTTGCCTGCCCGCCTGGTGGAGATCCTTGTCCAGTGGCTTTGTAAGCATGTCGGCCCGGTTCAGCTTGGTACCTGCATACTCCTGCTCCACTGTCTGCTTTTGGAACAAGTCCCGAGCATAGTGGTAGAGGATCTCGATGTGCTTTGTGCGCCTTGAAAGAACTGGATTCTTGGACATGTCAATCGCGCTCATGTTGTCAATCTTGACGATTGTCACCGTTGCCTGTGGTGCCTTTATCTCAGAGAGCAAGCTGCGAAGTCATTACACCTCTTTACACATCTCAGCCAATGCAATGTACTCAGCTTCAGCTCTTGACAGAGAGACACTCTCCTGTTTGCGACTCGCCCAACTGACAGCACCTCCATTTAGCATACACACAAAGCAGGAGGTGCATTTTCTGTCGTCGGCATTGCCTCCCCAGTCAGCGTCGGTGTAGCACATGAGACGGAGTGACGCGGATCCAGCGATGCCTCTAAACTAGAGTCCCACATGCCGCTTCCCCTTAAGGTAGCGCATGAAGCGCTTCACAGCCTGCCAGTGCAGTGGACCAGGATTGGCCACAAACCGGCTCACCTGCCCAACAGCATGGGCTATATCTGGCCGGGTGGCGACCATGGCGTACATCAGACTCATGTATGACCAATGGCTTCACCCGCAAGACTGTGTATCAACAAGTGTATTGGGAAGTAAACAAACTAGTGAACATGGAATGTTCGCAGAAACTACTAAGTGACACATAGAGCCAATCATATTCATCATCATATACAAGGAATGTACATATCGGCTTTTCTGGAATGCATGTATGTGGATGTTTTGTGGAAAATGTTTGCATACAAAAAAACATGTTTTGATGTACTGATCATCAAGTGCGTGAATTTGGTGTGATTAACCATAACTCATCAGACTGCCCACAGTAGACTGATGTGGGATGCCCAGCATGTCAGTTCCCGCTTTGTTGGATGGAGACATGGAGGTGGAGAGCTTGCACTCTGAGCTCATGGGTGTGCTGGCAGGCTTGCAATCTCCCATGTTGTATCGTTTGAGGATGGAGTCGATGTACTTTGTCTGGTTCAGGCTGATGGTACCTGCGGCTTTGTCACGCTTGATGGCAATGCCAAGGTAGAAGTTAAGAGGACCCATGTCCTTCATCTTGAACCTGCTACTCAGCTGCCCCTTGACATTGTCTAGTAGCTGCGTTGAAGAAGAGCACAGAATCAGGTCATCGATGTACAAGGCGACCAACATAGTCCCTTTGTTGTTCTCATGCACGTACATGCTAGGGTCATTGTCGCAGTGCATGAAGGACTCCTTGGCTATGAATGTATACATCTCCTGGTACCAAAGTCTTGGCGCTTGTTTTAGCCCATAGAGCGCCTTCATCAACCTGCACACCTTGCCCTCGGAAGCATCAACCCCCTCTAGAACCTCCATCAGCATCCCCCTCTCAAGTTTGCCGTGAAGGAAGGCTGTGTTGACATCCATCTGGTGGACCTCCATATTCTTACCAGCAGCAATGGCGAGCATTGACCGGATGGAGGCGAACGTCACAACGCGAGCAAAGGTCTCATTGTAATCTGTGCCAGGCCATTGAGAGAACCCCTTTGCTACCACCCGTGCTTTGTACTTGTCTATCTTACCATCCTGCTTCCTTTTTACATTTAGCACCCACTTTGACCCCATTACATGAGTGCCGGCAGGTCTATCCACCAGCACCCATGTTTCACTCTCCTGGATGGAGCTGAGTTCACTGCAAATTGCTTCATTCCACTCAGCTTTGTCAGGCCAAGCAAGTGCCTTTGCGACAGGCGTTGGTTCCTCTTGAACCAGGAACGAATAGTTGAAGCCTGTCCACTCACCCCTATCTTTGTCGTAATGCTGCCGAGGAACTTTCAATCGTGAACTGCGCTTTGGACCTGCTGGCTGTTGCTGTTGATGTAGAGGCTAGAGGTCGGTTTTGTTGTCAATGGGGGAAGAGGTATCCTCCTCATGGTCTGGAGGATCAGATACGTCGGACTCGGAGGCTGATTCCTCTGATTCATCTTCATCAGCATCTCTCCCTCTTGTATTATCCAGCCCATGCCATTGTGCTAGTGCTTCGTCTCCCTCCTGAAGAATTGTGAGCCACTCTTCCTGTTTTGGACTGTTCTCAAGTTCAAGAAGCTCTCCCTTGCTCATTGAACATTCGTAGAAATCCATGTATTTGCTAGGGATGACCTTCTTAGCTCTTAGGTCCCACAGTGTATAAGCTCTGTGGGCGGTGTCATAGCCAATGAAATTACACTTTTGTGCCCTTGCATCGAGCTTTCCAGGACCCTCACCCGCCTGGACCTTGGCAAAGCCAGTGTAACCAAACACCTTGAGATGGGAGGCGTCCGGCTTTCTGGCTGACCATGCTTCTTGAGGTGTCTTCAACTGTTGTGTCTGCTTCTTCTTGCCTCTCCTTCGCAGAACTGCTACTGGTGTGAGGTTCACAAGATACGTAGCCGTGTGTGCTGCTTCAGCCCAGAACCTAGGAGGCAGCTTGGCGTCAAAGAGCATGCACCATCTCATGCCAAGGAGGGTCTGATTTATACTCTTTGCTATGCCGTTGCTTTGAGGTGAGTAAAGATTAGTTTTCTGGTGTTCAATACTCTGTGTCTTGAGCCACTCCCTGCAGGCTTTGTACTCCCCCTCATTGTCCGTCCTGAATGCCTTCACCTTCCTTCCACTCTGTCGCGCAACCATAGCAACAAAGGCTTGCAAATTCTCCTTCACCTCACTTTTCTTTTTGAGAAAGTATATCCAAACCTTGCAGCTATTGTCGTCGATGAAGGTGAGGAAACATCTGCTGCCTCCATTGGATGGCATGCAAAAGGGACCACACACGTCAGAGTGGATGAGGTCAAGGGGTGCAAGAACACGAGTACCATTACGCTTGAAAGGTTTCTTCTTAGCCTTGCCTTGAAGGCATGGCACGCTCAAGATCCCAGCTCCCTCCGCCTGATCACCTAGCTCCATCCCACGCACTAGCTCCTTCTTATCCATGAGTACAAAAGTGCGATGAGCCACGTGCCCAAAGCGCCTGTGCCACAGGTTCTTGGACGATGAGCACTGGCTAGAATTAACAGCCCCAATGGCTGCATTTGCTTCCAGTTTTGTTACCAAATCTTCCGCTGCCACTGCTTCCGCTGTTCCAACATGTCCTTCGTCATCAGAATCTGCATTGTTGCTCTCCTCATCATCACTTCCAGCCAAAGATTCACCCGTTGATGTTGTCATTTTGGTCTGCAAGACGTAGAGTCCATCGACGCGAGGGACCTGTGCAACAACCTTCTTGACAGGGTAGGAGATGTTGATGTCCTTGGTAGGGACCATCACTGCTTCCTTCTCTATAACAACAACTGTCATGCCATGGTCAGTTATCTTAGACACGGAGAGCAGGTTGGCTGTGAAGAAGGGCAAGCAGACTACTTCCTCTAGCTTGAGGTCGGAGTCCGCACAGTTGACACCCACTGTGACCAGCTTGTCACCAATCCCCTCAACTGCCTCAACCTTGCCATTGGCGACTCTGAAGTTATTGTTGCATGGAGCAAGAGAGATGAAGTCTCTCTTCTCACAAGTGGTGTGCTCGTTTGTGCCCGAGTCAAGGCCGTAAGCTCCTGGCCTGAGTATTGCCCTCCCTTTGTTGGAGGCACACTCGGCCATCAAGCTTGTGGGATCCTTCCCACCACTCCCCCGTCGCCTTTCATCCTCTTCTCTTCCCTCCTTCTTGGGTATCTGGCACTCCCGATGTGAGTGTCCTGCCTTACCACAGTTATGGCAGTTTCCTTGACAATTTGGATCCATTCGACTATTGCCACTATTGTTGTTTCTCTTGTATCCAGAGGAGGAGGTAGTGCGAAAGGCACCGCTGCTTTCTGAGGCAAAGGAAGCCATGTTTGCTTCACTAGTGCTGCGACGCATGGCTTCATTCGGCACATACTCCGAGACGGTGGTGTAGGATACTTGCTCTTTGGTCCACCCTCCAATCACTGTGATCATGGGACTCAGCTTTTTGGCAGCATCATCAGAAAAATCATGGCCTGCATATCGGATTTTGGGTCCCACCCCATGACGTTGGCTTGTTGCAAGAGAGTCTCAAACTTCTGCATAAAGGCGGAGACATCCTCCCCTGCACCAAGCCTCATACTGATGAGGTTCTGTAGAATGAAGAGACGGTTGGCAAGTGAGGAGGACTGAAACACCTTGCCCAGTTTGGCGTATGCTGCGGCTGCCACTGTACAACCGCTGATGTGTGACAAGACTGAGGGTTGTATGGAGGACACGAGAACGGCAAGAGCCTTCTTGTTGAGCTTGACCCATGCCACAAGGTCAGCACCCTCCTCCTTTGGCGCCGGGATACTTCGGTCAAAACATCCTAGCAAGTCTCTATCATCCATGATGATCTCAAACTGCCACTTCCAGAGCGCAAACCCCTCTCCATCAAACTTTAGGATGGGAGAATGATTCTTTGGTTCCCCTATCCCTGCCATCCATACACCTACAACTTCTACAGCTGCTGCACTTGTTGTTGATGCCAATGCACCTTTGTTTGAGGCCGTTGTAGGCTGTTGTTGAGAAGACGCAACTGCTTGCCCTGTTCACGTTGGCCAATACAAGCAGGTGTAGGCTGATGTAGGCTGATGTAGGCTGATGTCAGCTCCCAAGGCAGAAAGGTGAAGATGTGTTGCATTCCCCTCCGGTTGATAACTGACCTGCCAACAGAGAGGTTGGGTGAGAGCGACGGCGCTCTCACTGCTTGTGACTTTGGCAGTTGAGTGCGTGAAACTTCTCTAACCAGAGGAGTGGGCCCATAACCCTCTATTAGCTACTGAGCCAGCCACCTCCAGCAGAGAGGCTGCAAAACCAAAAAAGCTCACACATGTTTTTACACCTTCTTCCTTTACAGGTATGTGTCGTGCACCCCAAACTTAATAGGGCATACACATCACCTTCAAGAGAACTTACGCCTTGGCATTACATCTCAAGAAGAGCTCAAGTCGTCAATACGCAAGAGAGCATCAAGCAAGGGTTGATTGATCAGCATGCAAGACAAGTCCTTCTATAGCTGTCTTTCCAGTCCTAGAACTCAAAAGCACATTCGTAAGAAGTGGCTTGACCCTGTCACATCACCAATAAGCTTGCGCTGTGGGCCTGACACATAAGCATCCTTGTGCCAAGGTGACTGATCAGCCGTGTTGCTTCCCAGAAGCTACAAACGTTCTTTCTTGGAAGCTTCCATAACGACGAAGATGTGCATGGAGCTAGGATAGAACTCATGACCTCTCACTTGGCCAAATCAACAAAATGGCCAAGTTAACTACTCACCTACATTGTGTACTCACAGGTCATATCTCACATGACACAGAGCATAGGTTGAGTCACCCTACAATAAATCCAGGGTTCATACCTCCATAAGGGGCAGAGCGTTCCTGATCCAACGTACAAGACTGAACAAGGGGCAAACATATTAAACAGACTGTAGCTAGTATTTCCCAAACCATTGTTTCCCCCTCTGTGACACGTGTTACGAGTTGTCAACATTGACAACTCACACTGGAATTCATTGGTCATGGTCAGTGACATATGCATACATTGGCTGGTCATTGTGCATGGTAGCCACACCGTGCCACTCCTTATTGAAGATGTTTGTACATGCTAGTCGATAACTAGTGTTCCCAAACCATTGTTTCCCCCTCTGACCATTTTTGACTCATTTTATGAGATGTTAACATTGACGACACATAGTGAAATTCTTCGGTCATGATCAGTGAAATGTTCGTGCTTTGGGTGGTCATTGTGCATGGTAGCCGCAGTGTGTCACTATGTACTGAAAATCTTTGTATGTGCTAATCAATAACTAGTGTTCCCAAACCTTTGTTCTTCCATCTTACCATTTGCAACGCAAGTTATGAGTTGTCAACGTTAACCACCCATTGTGAAGTTCTTTGGTTAAGGTCAGTGACACATTCCTACATCGGTTGGTCATTGTGCATGGTAGCCACAACGTGCCACTACTCATTGAAGGTCTTTGTACTACCTAGTTGAAATCTAGTATTTGTAAACCACCCCCCCCCCCTTACCATTTGTGACTCGTATCATGGGTTCTCAACGTTGACCAATCATAGTGGAGTTCTTTGGTTGTGGGGAGTGATATATGCCTACTTTCATTTGTTATCGTGCATGGTAGCCACACCCTGCCACTACTTATTGAAGGTCTTTGTACTTGCTACTTGATAACTAGTAAAACCAAGCCATTGTTTTGCCCTCTAACTATTTTTGACTTGTATTATGAGTTTTCAACATTGACCACCTAAAGTGAAATTCTTTGGTCATGGTCAGTGACATATGCTGCCTTTGGTTGGTCATTGTGTATTGTAGCCACATTGTGCCACTACTTATTGAAGGTCTTCGTACTTGTTAGTTCACAACTTGTATTCTCAGACTATTGTTTCCTCATCTGAAAATTTGTGTCTTGTGTTATTAGTTGTCAACATAGACCACACATAGTGAAATTATTTGGTCATGGTCTGTGACAGATGCCTTCTTTGGTTGGTCATTGTGCATGGAAGCCACACCGTGCCACTAGTTATTGAAGTTCTTTGTATTTGCTAGTTCATATCTAGTATTCACAAAACATTGCTTTCCCCTCTGACCATTAGTGACTTGTTTAATGAGTTTCCAACGTTGACTGCCCATAGTGAAATTTGTTTGTCATGGTCACTGAGATATGCATAATTTGGTTGGTCTTTGTGCATGGTAGCCACAGCTTGCCACTACTTCTTGAAGGTCTTTGTACTTCATAGATGATAAATAGTAGTTTCCAACAAATTGTTTCCCCCTTTAACCATTTGTAACTCGTCTTATGAGTTGTTAATGTTGACCTCATACAGTGAAGTTTGTTGGTCATGGTCAGTGACATATGCCTCCTTTGGTTGGTCATTCTCCATTGTAGCCACACCGTGCCACTACTTATAGAAGGTCATTGTACTTGCTAAACTATATCTAGTGATTCAAAACCATTGTTTCCACTTCTGACCATTTGTTATGCATGTTAGGAGTTACCAACAGTTACCACACATAGTGAAATTCTTTGGTCATTTGTCAGTGACATATGCATACTTTGGTTTTTCAGTGTCCATTGTAGCCACACCGTGCCACTACGTACTAAAAGTCTTTTAACTTGCTAGATGATACCTAGTGTTCC
>SZWC01005977.1:90185-106396 GCA_023375785.1 Penium margaritaceum
CAACTTTATGGGGCAATCCTCCATTTTAGGATCCGAGCAATTGTCGAGTCGCCAGATCCGCCGGAGCGGAGTTTTCACTTTCTGGCGGCTCGTCGGCGCCTCCCGGCGCCGCACTTGGGCATGCGGAGGGGAAATTTTTCAACATTCTCCCCCTTGCACCTGCCATGCCCGCTGCTCCAGCTTGCTCTTACTCATCTTCCGCTGCGCCCTCCAGCCCATCATAGCTGGTCATCCCAAGTCCGGCCACGCTCATCGCGTGCCGGTCCGCGGGTTGGCTTTGGTCAAGCAATCCGCAAGCATGTTGTGCGTGCTGCAGTGCTGCAGCACCACCTGCCCCTTCTCGACCATGTCTCGTGCATAATGGTAACGCACGTCGATGTGCTTCGTCCTCCTGTGCTGCGTCGGGTTGTTGGTCAGCGAGATGGAGCCGGTGTTGTCCTCTTGCACCACCGTTGGCTCCTGCTGCGGCACGCCCAGCTCCCCCAGCAACCTGCGGAGCCACACCGCCTCCTTGACCGCCTCGGCCAGCGCGATGTACTCTGCTTCCACTGTGGAGGTGGCGACGCAGTCNCGCTTGTCCACATCGCCAGCGTAGTCTGCATCCGTGTAGCAGACCAGGCGCAAAGGGTCCGCCCGCCCTTTGCCGTCGAACCTCAGGCGCGCGTGCCGCGTCGCCTGCAGGTAGCGGAGGATGCGCTTGACCGCCTGCCAGTGTAGTGGCCCTGGATCGGCCACGTACCTGCTCACTTGACCCACCGCGTAGGCCAGGTCCGGTCGAGTCGCCACCATGGCATACATGAGGCTGTCCACCGCCGATTGGTAGGGCACCCCTGCCATATCCTCCCGCTCTTCTTTTGTTTGAGGCGCCATTGCCACACTCAGTTCATAGGTCGTGGAGAGAGGACTGCATACTGGTTTGCAGTCCTCCATGCCGTACCGCTTTAGCACCTCGGCCACGTATTTGGCCTGTCCCAGCTCAAGCGTGTGCGCCCTCCGGTTCCGCGTAATGCTCACCCCGAGGTAGGCATGCTCCACCATTCTCTGGCTTGCTCCTCCTTTCTCAGGCTTGCTCCACCGTTCTCAGGCTTGATCTACCTTTCTCAGGCTTCCTCCACCTTTCCCTAGCTTGCTCTACATTTCTTTAGCTTGCTCCACCTTTCTTTGGCTTGTTCAAGCTTCATCTGGCTTGCTCCCCCTTTCCTTGGATTGCTACACCTTAATGTGGCTTGCTCCACCTTTCCCTGGCTTGCTCCACCATTCTCAGGCTTGCTCCAGTTTTCTCTGGCTTGCTCCACCGTTCTCTGAATTGATCCTCCTTTCCCTGGCTTGCTCCACCATTCCCTTGCTTGCTCCAACTTTCTATCGCTTCCTTCACCATTCTCAGGCTTGCTCCACCATTCTCTGGCTTGCTCCATCTTGTATGGCGTGCTTTATCATTCTCTACCTTGCACACCGTTCTCTGGCTTACTCCACCTTTTTCTGGCTTGCTCCACCTTTCTTTGCCTCGCTCCATCTTTCTCTGGCTTCCTCTACTGTTCTCTGGCTTGCTCCACTGTTCTCTGGCTTACTCCACCGGTCTCTGGCTTGCTCCACCGTTCTCTAGCTTGCTCCACTAAACTCTAGCTTGATTTACCGTTCTCTAGCATGCTTGATCTTTCTCTGGCTTGCTCCACCTTTCTTTGGCTTGCTCCACTGTTCTATGGCTTGCTCCACCGTTCTCTGGCTTGCTCCACCGTTCCATAGCTTGTTTTATATTTCTCTCGCTTGCTGCAACTTTCTCTGGCTTGCTCCACCTTTGTCTGACTTGCTGCATCGTTTTCTGGCTTGCTCCACCATCTGTGGCTTGCTCCACTGTTCCCTGGATTGCTCCACCTTTTTCTGGCTTGCTCCATCTTGCTCTGGCTTGCTTCACCTTTCTCTGACTTGCTCCACTGTTCTTTAGCTTGCTCCAACATCCTCTGGCTTGTCCACCATCCTCTGGATTGCTCCACCTTTGTCTGGCTTGCTCCACATTCCCTGGCTTGCTCCAGCATTCTCTGACTTGCTCCACCTTTCATTGGCTCGCTCCACCTTTCCCTGTCTTTCACTAGAGACCGCTCCACTGGTCTCTAGCTTGCTCCACCATTCTGTGGCTTGCTCAACCTTTCTCTAGCGTGTGACTCTGTTCTCTTGCTTGCTCCACTGTTCTCTGCCTTGCTCTACCTTTCTCTGGCTTGCTTCACCGTTCCCTGGCTTGCTCCACCATTCTTTTGTTTGCTCCACCTATCTCTGGCCTGTTCCATTGCCCTCTGGCCTGATCCACCCTGCTCTTTTCTGCTCCACGTTTTTATGGCTTGCTCCACAATTCTCTGGCTTGCTGCACCTTTCTTTGGCTTGCTCCACCTTTCTCTGGCTTGCGCCATCTTTCTCTGGGTTGCTCCAACATTCTCTGGCCTGCGTTACCATTCTCTGGCTTCCTCAACAGTTATCTGGCTTAATCCATCGTTTAATGGCTTACTCCACCATTCTGTGGCTGGCTCCACCATTCCTTGGCTTGCTCTACCAATCTATGGCATTCTCAATGCTCTCTGACTTGCTCTAGTGTTCTCTGGATTGCTCCACAGTTCTCTGGCTTGCTCCACCTTTCTCTGGCTTGCTCATCCTTTCCCTGGCTTCCTCCACCTTCCTCTGGCTTGTTCTATTGTTCCACGGCTTCCTCTACCTTTCTCTGCCTTGCTCCGCCTTTCTTTAGCTTGCTCCACCTCTATGGCATGCTATACCTCTATCTGGCTTGCTCAACCTTTCTCTGGCTTGCCCAACCTTCCTCTGGCATGCTCCACCATTCTCTGGCTTGCTCCACCTTTCTCTGGCTCCCTCCACCGTTCTCTGACTTGCTCCACCTTTCTCTGGCTTGCACCACTGTTCTTTGGCTTGCTCCACCTTTCTCTGGCTCCCTCCACCGTTCTCTGACTTGCTCCACCTTTCTCTGGCTTGCACCACTGTTCTTTGGCTTGCTCCACCTTTCTCTGGATTTCTCCACCTTTCTCTTGCTTTCTCCACCTTCCTCCGGCTTGCTCCACCTTTCCCTGGATTGCTCCATCTTTCTCTGGCTTGCTCCACCTTTCCCTCGCTTGCTCCAACGTTCTTTGGCTTCCTCTACCTTCCTCTGGCCTGCTCCACCGTTCTCTGACTTGCTCCACCTTTCCCTGGATTGCTCCATCTTTCTCTGGCTTGCTCCACCTTTCCCTCGCTTGCTCCAACGTTCTTTGGCTTCCTCTACCTTCCTCTGGCCTGCTCCACCGTTCTCTGACTTGCACCTCTTTACCCAAGTTTGCTCCACCTTTCTCTATCTTGCTTCACCATTCTCTAGCTTTCTCCACCATTTGTTGGCTTTATCCACCTGTCTTTTGATTTCTCTACCGTTCTCTGGTTTGCTCCACCATTTTCTGGTTTTCTCCACCTTTCTTTGGCTTGCTCCACCGCTCCCTGGCTTCCTCCACCTTTCCCTGGTTTGCTCCATCTTTCTCTGGCTTACTTTACATTTCCTTAGCATGCTCTACTATTCGTTGGCTTGCTCCTCCATTCTCTGCCTTGCTCCACCATTCACAGGCTTGCTCGACCATTCTTTGGCTTGCTCCACTGTTATGTGGCTTGCTCCATCTTTCTCTGGCTTGCTCCACCTTTCTCTGGCTTGCTCCACCTTTCTTTGGCTTGGTCCACCTTTCTCTGGCTTGCTCCACCATTCTTTGGCTTGCTCCACTGTTATGTGGCTTGCTCCATCTTTCTCTGGCTTGCTCCACCTTTCTCTGGCTTGCTCCACCTTTCTTTGGCTTGGTCCACCTTTCTCTGGCTTGCTCCACAGTTCTATGTCTTGCTCCACTCTTCTCTCGTTTGCTCTACCATTCTCTGGCTATCTCCACCTTTCTTTGGCTTGCTCCACCATTCTCTGGCTTGCTGCACCATTCTATGGCTTGGTCCACCGTTATCTGGCTTGCTCTACCAATATCTGGCTTGCTTCACTGCTCCCTGGCTTGCTCCAGCTTTCTCTTGCTTGCTCCACCTTTCCGTGTCTTGCTCCACCTTTCTCTGGCTTGCTACACCATTCTCTGGCTTGCTCCACCATTCTCGAGCTTGCTCCACCTTTCTCTGGCTTGCTCCGCCTTTTTCTGGCTTGCTTCACCGTTCCTTGCCTTGCTACATCTTTCTCTGGCCTACTCAAATGTTCTGTGGCTTTCTCGACTGTGTTCTGGCTTCCTCTGCCCTTCTTCGGCTTGCTCCACCTTTCCCTGTCCTGCTCCACCATTCTCTTGCTTGCTCCACTGTTCTATGGCTTTCTCCATGGTTCTCCGGCTATATCCACCTTTCTCTGGCTCGCTCCACCTTTCTCTGGCTTGCTTCACCTTTCTATGGCTTCCTGCACCTTTCTCTAGATTGCTCCACCTTTCTCTGGCTTGCTCCACTTTTCTTTGGCTTGGTTCACTTTTATCTGGCTTGCTCCACCTTTTTTTTGGCTTGTTCAACATTTCTCTGGCTTACTCCACCTTTCTCTAGCTTGCTCCAGCGTTCTCTTGCTTAGTTCAATTTTCTCTGGCTTGCTCCACCTTTCACTTGCTTGCTCCACCTTTTGATGGCTTGCTCCTTCGTTCTCTGGCTTGCTCTACCTGTCTCTGGCTTGCTCCACCATTCTCTGACTTTCTCCAGATTTCTCTTGCTTTCTGCTTTCTTTGGCTTGCTCCATTGTTCTCTGGCTTGTTCCACCATTCTCTGACTTGGTCCAAGGTTCTCTGGCTTGCTCCACCATTTTTTGCCTTTCTCCACCATTCTCTGGCTTGCTCCATTGTTCTCTGGATTGCTCCATCGTTCTCTGGCTTATTTCACCGTTCTCTACCTTTTTCAACCGTTCTCTGGCTTGCTACACCGTTCTCTGGCTTGCTCCACCTTGCTCAGGCCTGATCCACCTTTTTCTGGCCTGCTTCACCTATGTCTGACCAGGTCCACCTTTCTCTGGCTTGGTCCACATATCTTTAGCTTGCTCAACCTTTCTTCGGCTTGCTGCACCTTTATCTGATTTACTCCACCTTTCCCTGGCTTGCTCCACTATTTTCTGGCTTGCTCCACACTTCTCTTGTTTGTTCCACCGCTCTTTTGCTTGCTCCATCCTTCTCTGGCTTGCTCCACCGCTCTCTAGCTTGGTGCACTGTTATCTGGTTTGCTCCATTGTTCTTTGGTTTTCTCAAACATTATATGGCTTGCTGCAGTGTTATCTGCCTTGCTCAACCGTTCTCTGGCTTGCTCCATTGTTCTCTGGCTTCTCCCACCTTTCTCTGGCTTTCTTCACTCTTCTCTGGCCTGCTCCACCGTTCTCTGGCTTGCTCCACAATTCTCTGGCTTGCTCCACCGTTCTCTGGATTGCTCCACCGTCCTCTGTCTTGCTCCACCGTGCTCTGACCTGATCCATCGTTCTCTGGCTTGCTCCACCATTTTCTTGCTTGCTCCACCGTTCTTTGGCTTCCTCCACTGTTCCTTGGCTT
This sequence comes from Penium margaritaceum, assembly GCA_023375785.1. NCBI lineage: Eukaryota > Viridiplantae > Streptophyta > Zygnematophyceae > Desmidiales > Peniaceae > Penium > Penium margaritaceum. The sequence continues at coordinate 95,696 of SZWC01005977.1, forward strand.
GCTCCACCGTTCCCTGGCTTGCTCCATTGTTTTTTGGCTTGCTCCACCATTCTCTTGCTTGTTCCACTTTTCCTTGGCTTACTCAACCATTCTCTGGCTTGCTCCACCATACTCTTGTTTGTTCCACCATTCTCTAGCTTGATACACCTTTCTTTGGCTTGTTCTACCTTTTTCTGGCTTGCTCCACTGTTATCTTGTTTGCTCCATCTTTCTTTGGCTTGCTCCACCATCCTCTAGCTTGCTCCACATTTTCCCGGCTTACTCCACCTTTCTATGGCTTACACCACCTTTCTCTGGATTTCTCTACCATTCTATAGCTTGCTCGATTGTTCTCGGGCTTGCTCAGCAGTTCCCTAGCTTGCTCTACCTTTCCCTGACTTGCTTCATCCTCTCTGAAGTGCTCCACCTTTTGCTGGCTTGCTCCACCTTCCTCTGACTTGCTCCACCTTTATCTGGCTTGGTCCACCTTTCTTTGTTTTGCTCCACCAATCTCTGGCTTGCTCTACCTTTCCCTTGCTTGCTCCACCTTTCTGTGGCTTGCTCCACCTTTCTCTAGCCTGCTCCATCTTTGTCCGGCCTGCTACACCGTTCTCTAGCTTGCTCCACTGTTCCCTGGTTAACTCCACCTTTCTCTAGCTTGCTCATCCTTTCTGTGGCTTGCTCCACCTTTTCCTGGCTTTCTCCACCTTCCTCTGGCTTCTTCCACCTTTCCCTGCTGGCTCCACCTTTCTCTAGCTTGCTCATCCTTTCTGTGGCTTGCTCCACCTTTTCCTGGCTTTCTCCACCTTCCTCTGGCTTCTTCCACCTTTCCCTGCTGGCTCCACCTTTCTCTGGCTAGCTCCAACTTTCTCTGGCTTGCTGCACCACTCTCTGGCTTGCTCCATCTTTCTCTGGCTTGCTCCACCTTTCCCTGTTATGCTCCGCCTTTCTCTGGCTTGCTCCACCTTTCTCTGGCTTGCTGCACCACTCTCTGGCTTGCTCCATCTTTCTCTGGCTTGCTCCACCTTTCCCTGTTATGCTCCGCCTTTCTCTGGCTTGCTCCACCTTTCTCTGGCTTGCCCGACCCATCTCTCACTTTCTCCACTGTTCTCTGGCTTGCTCCACTGTTCTCTGGATTGCTACACCTTTCTCTGGCGCTCTCCACCATTCTCTGGCTGACTCCACCTTTCCCTGGCTTGCATCACCTTTCTCTTGCTTTCTCCACCCTTCTCTCGCTTGCTCCACCGTTCTCTATAGTGCTCCACTTTTGTTAGGCTTGCTCCTCCCTTTTCTTGCTTACTGCACCTTTCTCTGGCTTGCTCCACCGTTCTGTGGCTTGCTCCACCTTTCTCTGGCTTGCTCCACATTTCTCTGGCTTGCTGTACCGTTCTTGGACGTGCTCCACTGTTCTCTGCCTTGGTGCACCTTTTTGTGGCATGCTCCACCTTTCTTTGGCTTGCTCCACCTTTCTTTGGCTTGCTCCACCTTCTTCTGGCTTGCTCCACCTTTCTCTGGCTTGCTCCACCTTCCTCTGGCTTGCTCCACCAATCGTTGTCTTGCTCCATTGTTCTCTTGCTTGCTCCACATTTTAGTAGCTTGCTTTACCTTTCTCTGGCCTGCTCCACCCTTCTCTTGCCTGCTACACTGTTCTCTGGCTTGCTTCACCTGTTTCTGGTTGACTGCACCTTTCTCTGGCTTTTTCCACAGTTCTCGGACTTGCTCCACCCTTCTTCAACTTGCTCCACCCCTCTTTGACTTGCTCCACCTTTCCTTGGCTTGCTCTATTTTATCTGGCTTGCTCCATCTTCCTTAATCCACCTTCCTCTGGCTTGGTCCATCTTTCTCTGGCTTGCTCTACCTCTCTCTAGCTAGCTCCACCATTCTCCTGCTTCCTCCACATTTCGCTTGCTTGCTCCACCTTCCTCTAGCTTGCTCTGCCTTTCTCTTGCCTGCTCCACCTTCATGTGGCCTGCTGCACTGTTCTCTGGCTTGCTCCACCATCCTCTGGCTTGCTCGACCTTTCCCTGGCTTGCTTCGCCTTTCTATGGCTTGCTCCACCTTGCCCTAGCTTGCTCCAGCTTTCTATGGCTTTCTCCACATTTCTATGGCCTGCTGCACCGTTCTCTGGTTTGCTCTACCGTTCTCTGGCTTGCTCAGCTTTCCCTTGCATGCTCCACCTTTCTCTGGCTTGCACCATCTTCCCTAGTTGGCACCACCTGTCTCTGAATTGCTCCACCTTTGCCTTGCTTTCCCACCTTTCTGTGGCTTGCTCCACCTTTTTCTGGCTTGCTGAACCGTTCTCTGGCTTGCTCCACCCCTCTCTGGATTGATGCACCTTTCTCTGGCTTGCGCAGGTTGAAATCAGGATCAGCTTCAGAGGTCAGCATGAACAAATAAGCACTTGACACCATTGGAAGTTAAACCATTAACTCCATTAACTCCATTAACTCTGGATGCATAGAATATGAAATACAGCCATCACACTTGGCCAGATATCATACACAATGTGAGCTTCAAGCGCTTTAGCCAAGGCTTTTTGCAGATAGTGCATCTCTTGTACTTGCCAACGGTATGCTGGATGCCTGTTTTGGTGTACTACATACAAATCTGGCTACAAATGAACTTACTGCCTACTTATACAATTCTAAGCGGCAGGGGATACACAAAAGCAGGATGATCATCAAGCCTCCGACAGTCCCGTACTCTAATGTCTGGCCTTCAGCAGGCACGGCCGTATCGGACGCCGGTCCTCAAGCGTACTGAGGTTGGTGGATGCCTAGCCCCCTCGGATCCTGCTAACTTGAGAGGAGCCGACGCTCACACACTTTAACGGTGGTGATCAGCTTGTTGTGTCCAGCTGCGATCATCTACTGTCTGATTGTCTGTAACAAAGATGTTCAGCCCCATGGACACGAGAGGAGCTGCTGCTCACACTCTCGGTCCATGATCCATCACCGTCAGATGTTACCTTTAATTACCTTGTCTTCAGATCCTTGGTCACTGTTTGTGTGTCTTCCTTTCCAAGCGGTTGAACAAGAAACTCGTGCTGCGATTGGTATCCAGTTGAAGCAGAGAGTATGCCACGCCAAGAGCAAAAACCATGCCACTTTCTGCTTTTGACGTTTGTTGTCAATCCAGCCGTTGGATGGAGCTGAGATCTCAAGGATAGCGCAGCGAGGAGGAGATCTTTGTATGGGTACCATAAGATATTGCATTGATGCAGCCAGGAGGGAGAGGAACAGTTTACAACAGCTCCACCATTCGCTGGCTTGCTCCACCTTTCGCTGGCTTGCTCCACCTTTTTCTGGCTTGCTGCACCGTTCTCTCTTTTGCTCAACCTTCTCTACCTTGCTACACCTTTTCAGGCTTCCTCCACCTTTCTTTGGCTTGCTCCACATTTCTCTGACTTGCTCCACCATTATCTGACTTGCTTCACCGTTCCCTAGCTTGCTCCACTTTTCTGTGGCTTGCTGCATTGTTGTTGGACTTACTCCATCGTTCTCTTGCTTGCTCCACCTTCCCCCGGCTTGCTCCACATTCTCTGGCTTGCTCCACCTTTATGTGGCTTGCTCCACCATCCTCTGGTTTGCTTAACCTTTCTCTGGATTGCTCCATCTTTCTCTTACTTGCTCGACCAATCTCTAGCTTTCTCTAGCATTCTCTGGCTTGCTCGAGCTTTCTCTGACTTGTTCCACCTTTCTGTGGCCTGCTACACCTTTCTCTGGGTTGCACCACAGTTCTGTGGCTTACACTGCCTTTCCTTGGCTTGGTCCACCTTTTCCTGGCTTGCTCCACCTTTCTCCAGCTTGCTTCACCTTTCTCTGGCCTGCTCCTCCGTTCTTAGGTTTGCTTCACCGTTCACTGGCTTGCTCCACCTTTCCTTGGCCTGATCCACCGTTCTCTGGCTTGCTCCACCTTCCCCTTCTAGCTCCACCTTTCTCTGGCTTCCTCCACCTTTCCCTGAATTGCTCTACCTTTCTCTAGCTTGCTCGACCTTTCTTTGACTTGCTCCACCTTTCTCAAGCTTACTCGACCGTTATCTTCCTTGCTCCACCTTTCTTTGGCTTGTTCCACTCTTCTCTGGCTTGGTCCACCTTTCTTTGGCCTGCTCCACCTTTCTTTGGCTTGCTTGGCCTTTCTCTGGCTTGCTGCACCTTTCCCTAGCTTGCTGTACCATTCTCTGGCTTGCTCCACCGTTCTCTGGCTTGTTCCACCTTTCTATTGCATGCTCCACCTTTCTTTCTCTGGCTTGGTCCACAGTTTGCTGGTTTGCTTCACCATTCTCTGGCCTAGTCCACCATTCTCTGGCTTGATCAACCGCTACCTGGCTTGCTCTACCTTTCCCTGGTTTGCTATACCTTTCTCTTGCTTGCTTCACCAATCTCAGGCTTGCTCAGCAGTTTCCTGGCTTGCTTTACCGTTTTCTGACTAGCTCCACCATTCTCTGGCTTGCTCCACCTTTCTCTGGCTTGCTCCACCATTTTCTAGATTACACCAACATTATGCAGCTTGCTTCACCTTTCTCTGGCTTGCTCCACCTTTCTCTGGCTTGCTCCACCTTTCTCTAGCTTGTCACACCGTTCTCTGACTTGCTCAACTGCTCTGTTACTTGCGCCACCATTCTCTCGCTTTGTCTACCATTCTCTGGCTTGCTCCACAGGTCTCTGGATTGCTGTACTGTTCTCTGGGTTGCTCCACCCTTCACTAGCTTGCTCCACCTTTCTTTCCTTTGCTCCACCTTTCTCCGGATTGCTCCACCAGTTTCTGCCTTGCTCCACTGTTCTCTGGCTTGCTCCACCGTTCTGTGGCTTGCTCCACCAACCTCTAGCTTGCTCCACCTTTCTCTCCTTTGCTCCACCTTTCTCCGGCTTGCTCCACCAGTTTCTGCCTTGCTCCACTGTTCTCTGGCTTGCTCCACTGGTCTCTGGATTGCTGTACTGTTCTCTGGGTTGCTCCACCCTTCACTAGCTTGCTCCACCTTTCTTTCCTTTGCTCCACCTTTCTCCGGATTGCTCCACCAGTTTCTGCCTTGCTCCACTGTTCTCTGGCTTGCTCCACCGTTCTGTGGCTTGCTCCACCAACCTCTAGCTTGCTCCACCTTTCTATGGCTTGTTCTACCCTTCTCTGGCTTGCTCCACCGTCATTTGGCTTGCTCCACCATTCTCTGGGTCCCTCCACCATTCTTTGGCGTGCTCCACCATCTCTGGCTTGCTCAACCGTTCTCTTGCTTGCTGTACTATTCTGGGGCTTACTCCACCTTTCTCTGGCTTGCTCCAACTTTCTCTGGCTTGCTCCACCATTCTCTGGGTCCCTCCACCATTCTTTGGCGTGCTCCACCATCTCTGGCTTGCTCAACCGTTCTCTTGCTTGCTGTACTATTCTGGGGCTTACTCCACCTTTCTCTGGCTTGCTCCAACTTTCTCTGGCTTGCTCCACCGTTATTTGGCTTACTCGACCATTATCTGTCTTGCTCCACCTTTCTCTGGCTTGCTCCACCATTCGTTGGCTTGCTCCACCGTTCTCTGGCTTGCTCCACTGTTTTTTGGTTTGCTCTACCGTTCTCTAACTTGCTCTACCTTGCTCTGTCTTGCTCTATAGCTCTCTGACTTGCTCCAACGTTCTCTGGCTTGCTCCACTGTTTTCTGGCTTGCTCCACTGTTCTGCGGGTTCCTCCATTTTTCTCTGGCTCACTCCACCTTTCTCTTGCTTGCTCTACCTTTCTCTGGCTTGCTACACCATTCTTTGTCGTACTCCACTGGTTTTTTGCTTTGTCCACCTTTCTCTGGCTTGCTGCACCTTTGTCTAGCTTGCTCCGCCGTTCTTTGGCTTTCTCTACGCGTCTAAGGCTTGCTCCACCGTTCTCTGGCTTGCTCCACCTTTCTCTGGCTTGCTGCACCTTTGTCTAGCTTGCTCCGCCGTTCTTTGGCTTTCTCTACGCGTCTAAGGCTTGCTCCACCGTTCTCTGGCTTGCTCCACCATTCTCTGCCTTGCTCCTCTGTTCTCAGGCTTGCTCCATCATTCTGTGGCCTGTTCCACTGTTCTCCCACTTGATCCAATGTTATCTGGCATGCTCCACCGTATGTTGGCTTTCCCAACTGTTCTTTGACCTGCTCCACTGTTCTCTGGCTTGCTCCACCTTTCTCTGGGTTGCACCACCGTCCTCTGGCTTGTTTGACCGTTGTCTGACTTGCTCCACCTTTCTTCAATTGCTCCACCTTTGTCCGACCTGCTCCACTTTTCTCTGGCCTACTCCACCTTTCTCTGGCCTGCTTCACCTTTCTCTGGCCTGCTCCACCTTTCCCTAGCCTGTTCCACCTCTCTCTGGCTTGCTCCACCTTTCCCTGGCTTGCTTCATCATTCTCTGGCTTGCTCTACCATTCTCAGGCTTGCTCCACCGTCCTCTGACTTGCTCCACAGTTTTCTGGCTTGCTCCACTGTTCTCTGGCCTACTCCACTGTTCTCTGGCGTGCTTCACCATTCTCTTGCTTGCTGCACCATTTTCTGGCTTGCACCACTGTTCTCTGGCTTGCTCCAACATTCCCTGGCTTGCTCCACAGTTCTCTGGCTTGCTCCACCTTTCTTTCACTTGCTCCACCTTTCTCTGGCCTTCTCTACCTTTCTCTGGCTTGCTACATTGATCTCCCGCTTGCTCCACCATTCTCAGGATTCCTCTGCCACTGTCTAGCTTGCTCAACCGTACTGTGGCTAGCTCCACTGTTGTGTGGCTTCCTCAACCGTTTTCTGCCTTGCTCCACCGTTCTCTGGCTTGCTCCACCGTTCTTTGGCTTGCTCCACCGTTCTCTGGTTTGCTGCACTGTTCCCTGGCTTGCTCAGCTGTTCTTTGGCTTCCTCCACTGTTCTCTGGGCTGCTCCAGCTTTCTGTGACTTGCTCCACCCGTCTCTGGCTTGCCCCACCGTTCTCCGACTTGCTCCACCTTTCCCTGGCTTGCTCCATCACTCTCAGGCTTGCTACGCCGTTCTCTGACTTGCTCTAAAATTCTCTAGCTTGCTCCACTGCTCTCTGGCTTGATCCACCGTTCTCTTCATTGCTCCACCGTTCTCTGTATTGCTCACTGTTCTCTGGCTTGGTCCACCATTCTCTGGCTTGCTCCACCTTTCTCTGGCCTGCTCCAATTTTCTCTGGCCTTCTCCACCTTTCCCTGGCCTGCTTCACTTTTCTATGCCATGCTCCACCTTTTTGTGGCCTGTTGCACCTTTCTCTGGCATGCTCCACCTTTCTCTGGCTTGCTTGACCTTTTTTTGCGTTGCTTTACCTTTCTCTGGCTTGCTCCACCGTTTGTTTGGCTTGCTCCACCATTCTCTGGCATGCTTTATTGTTCTCTAGCATTCTGCACCCTTCTCCGGCTTGCTCCACTGTTCTCTTGCTTGCTCCACCGTTCTGTGGCTTGCTCCACCTTAATGTGGCTTGCTCCACTGTTCTCTGGCTTGCTCTACCATTTTCTGGCTTGCTCCACTGCTCTCTGGGTTTCTCCACCTTTCTTTGGCCTCCTCCACATTTATCTGGCCTGCTCCACCTTTCCCTGGCTTGCTTTGCCGTTGTCTGGCGTGCTTCACCATTTTCTGGCGTGCTCCACTGTTCTTGGGCTTGCTTTACCGTGTTCTGGCTTCCCCCACCGTTCTCTGGCTCACTCTTCCACTCTCTCGCTTGCTCCACTATTCTCTGGTTTGCTCCCCTGTTCTCTGGCTTGCTCCACTGTTCTTTGGCTTGCTCCACCTTTCAGTGGCTTGCTCCACCTTTCTCTGGCTTGCTTCACCTTTCTCTGGCTTGCTCCGCTTTTCTCTGGCTTGATTCACCTTTCTCTGGTATCCTCTACCTTTCTCCGGCGTGCTGCACCTTTCTTTGGCTTGATCCACGTTTCTCTATCTTGCTCAAAGTTTCTCTGGCTTGCTCCACCGTTCTCTGGCTTGCTCCGCCGTCCTCTGACTTGCTCCACCATTCTCTGGCTTGCTCAACCTTTCTCTTGCCTGCTCCACCTTCTCTGGCCTGCTCCACCTTTCGATGGCCTGCTTCACTTTTCTCTGGCCTGCTCCACCTTTCCATGGCCTGCTCCACCTTTCTATGGCTTGCTCGACCATTCTTTGGCTTACTCCACCTTTCTCTGCTTTGCTCTACCATTCTCTTGCTTTCTCCACCGTTGTCTGGCCTGCTCCACCCTTTCCTAGATTTCTCTAGGGTTCTCTAGCTTGCTCCACCGTTCTCTGGCTTGCTCCACCGTTATTTGGCTTGCTCCAATGTTCTCTACATTGCTCCACCTTTCTTTGGCTTGTTCCAACTTTCTCTGGTTTGCAGCACCTTTTTCTAGCTTGCTCCACCGTTATCTGGCTTGCTCCACTGTTCTCTGGCTTCTCCCATCGTTCTATGGCTTGCTCGACTGTACTTTGGCTTGCTCCACCAGTGTTTGGCTTGCTCCACCATTATCTGGCTTGCCCCATCGTTCCCTGTTTTGCTCCACTGGTCTCTGGCTTGCTCTTCTGTTCTCTGGCTTGCTCCACGGTGTTTTGGCTTGCTCCACCAGTGTTTGGCTTGCTCCACCATTATCTGGCTTGCCCCATCGTTCCCTGTTTTGCTCCACTGGTCTCTGGCTTGCTCTTCTGTTCTCTGGCTTGCTCCACGGTGTTTTGGCTTGCTCCACTGCTCTCTGGCATGCTCCACTTTTCTCTGGCTTGCTCCACCTTTCACTAGCGTGCTCCACCTTTCTCTGGCTTGCTCCAGAGTTCTCTTGCTTGCTCCACTATTCTCTGGCTTGTTCCATGTTTCTCTGGCCTCCTCCACCTTTCTCTGGCTTGCTGCGCCTTTCTTTGACTTCCTCCACCTTTCTCTGGCCTGCACCACCTTTCTCTGGCTTCCTCCACCGTTCTCTGGATTTCTCCACCATTCTCTGAATTGCTCCACCTTTCTCTGTCTTGCTCTACCTTTCTCTGGCATGCTTGACCTTTCTCTGGCCTGCTCCCCCTCTCTATGGCCTGCTTCACCTTTCTTGGACCTGCTCCACCTTTCTCTGGCCTGCTCCACCTTTCTCTGGTTTTCTCCACCATTCTCTGGCTTGCTCCACCACTCTCTGCTTTGCTCCACCTTTCACTGGCTTGCTACACAGTCCTCAGGCTTGCTCCACTGTTTTCTGGCTTTCTCCAAGGTTCTCTGGCTTGCTCCACCATTCTCTGGCTTGCTCTTCCGTTCTCTGTCTTGCTCTACCATTATCTGGCTTGCTCCACTGTTCTCTGGCTTGCTCCACCGTTCTCTGGCTTGCTCGACTGTTATCTAGCTTGCTCCACCTTTCTCTGGCTTGCCCAACCTTTCTTTGGCCTGATCCACCTTTCTCTGGCTTGCTCCATTGTTCAGTAGCTTGCTCCACCGTTCTCTGGGTTGCTCCACTATTATTTGGCTTGCTGCACTGTTCTATAGCTTGCGCCACCGTTCTCTGGCTTAATCCACCATTCTCTAGCTTGCTGCACTCTTTTCTGACTTGCTCCACCGTTGTTTGCCTTGCTCCACCACTCTTGGACTAGCTCCACCATTCTCTGGCTTTCTCCACTCTTCTCGGGCTTTCTCCACCGTTCTCTGGCTTGCTGAACTGTTCTCTCCATTGCTCCACTGTTCTCTGGGTTGCTCCACTGTTCTGTGGCTTGTTGCACCTTTCTCTGGCTTGCTCCACTTTTCTGTAGCTTGCTCCACCTTTCTCCGGCATGCTTCACTGATCTTTGCCTTGCTCCACCATCTTGTGGCTTGCTCCACTCTTCTCTGGCCTGCTTCTCCTTTCTCTGGCCTGTTCCACCTTTCTTTGGCTTTTTCCATCGTTACTTTGCTTGCTCCAATTTTCTCTGGTTTTCTCCACCGTTCTATGGCTTGCTCTACTCTTTTCTTGCTTGCTCCACCGTTCTCTGACTTGCTGGTCTATTCTTTGGCTTGCTCCACCATTCTCTGGCTCGCTCCACTTTTCTCTGGCTTGCTCCACCGTTCGATGGCTTGCTGCACTGTTTGGTCCACTGCTCTACTGTTCTCTGGCTAACTCCATGGTTCTCTGGCTTGCTCCACCGTTCTCTGGATTGCTCCACCATTCTGTGGCATGCTCCACCGTTCTTTGGCTTACTGCACCTTTCTCTGGCTTGCTCTACCTTTCTCTACTTTTCACCTTTCTCCGGCATACTCCACTGTTCCTTGCCTTGCTCCACTTTCTTCTGCCTTACTCCACCGTTCCCTGGGTTGCTCCATTGTTCGCTGGCTTACTCCGACTTTCTCTTAATTGCTCCACCAAAGTATGGATATGTTACTGCCTTTCACCAAAGACTTTCACTATGTGTGGTTAACGGTGACAATTTTTAACACGGGTCACATATGGTCAGATGGAGAAGCAATGTTTTAGGAATACTGGGTACTGTCTAGCAAGTGCAAAGACCTTCAATAAGTAGTAGCAAGGTGTGGCTACCATGCACAATGACCAACCAAAGTAGTCATTTGACACTGACTATGACCAAACAGTTCACCTATGTGTGGTTAATGATGACAACTCATAACAAGAGTCACAAATGATCAGAGGGGGAAACAATGGTTTGGCAATACTAGGTATTGTCTAGCAAGTACAAAGGCCTTCAATACATAGTGGCATAATGTAGCTACCATGCACAATGACCAACCAAAGTAGGCATATGTCACTTATAATGAAAAAAGAGTTTCAATATGTGTGGTCAGCATTGACAGCCCAT